>PVHX01022213.1:0-28138 GCA_004024805.1 Geosciurus inauris | reverse complement strand
CGATTCTCCTGTCTCAGCCTCCCTAAGTGCTGGGATTACAGGCTTGAGCCACCGTGCCCGGCTTAATCAATACACTTTTGAGGGGAAACAAATCTCTCCAGTATGGCATACTCATAAATTGGTGCTCCAGTATGTTGTAACACAGTCTAGAAGACCTTTCTCAAATGTATCACTCTCCCATATAAGTATCTATGATGGTAAATTTCATGTGTCACATTGACTGGGCCACAAGGTACCCAGGTTAAATAGGTCTGGGGGTGTCTGTGTTTTTGGATAAGATTAGCCTTGAATTGGTGAGTTTGGTAAAGTAGACTGCCATCCCCAATGTGGGTGTGTATCATCTAGTCTATTGAGGACATAAATAAAACAAAAGGGAGAGAAGGTAGAAATTGCCTCCTTTTTAAAAAAAAAAAAATTCTTTCAGTACTGGAGATTGAACCCAGGGCCTTGGGCATGCTAAGCAAGCGTTCTACCACTGAGCTATATCCCCAGCCCTCTGCCTCACCTCTTTAGCTAGGATAGCTCATCTCTCCTTCTCTTGCCGTTGGACTGGGATTTAAACCATCGGCTCCCCTGGTTATCAGGCCTTCCATTTGGACTGAATTATACCACTGGCTTTCCTGGGTCTCTAACTTGCCGTCAGTTGACTGTGGGTGAGTCAATTCCTCAAAGTAAATATGCTGTTTTTCTAGAGAACCCTGACCAATACAGAATCTAAAGTGGCTATGACTTGTTTACTATATAAAATATAAATTTAGCTCTCCATGTCCAGGTCCTCTGTCAACCACATACTGTCTACTCTTGTACCTCTCCAGCTTCACTTTTCAAGTACTCCAATGGAGCCATCTGGTTCAAGTAGGTCACAAGATTTATGTCTGATTAATCTTCGTATTTCTGTCATTCCAATTCTTTTTGGGGGGGCAAGGTGGGGAGTTCTAGGAAATGAACCCAGGGCCTTGAACATGCTATGCAAACATAATACTGCTGAGTGACCCACACTCAGACCCCAGTCTCCTCTCATTTCATCCTTGCTGTATCTAATATACCTTTTCAATGCTTTTTACCAATTCACAGTATTCCTTCTTTTATAATCCATGATGGCAACTAAAAAGCAATTAGTTGTCAGTATCTAATCAAGTGCTTGTAAAGCCAGGTGCAGTGGTGTACTCCTGTAATCCCAGCTCTTTGGGAGGCTGAGACAGGAGAATCGCGAGTTCAAAGCCAGCCTCAGCAACAGCAAGACACTAAGCAACTCAGTGAGACCCTGTCTCTACATAAAACACAAAATAGGGCTGGGGATGTGGCTCAGTGGTTGGGTACCCCTGAGTTCAATCTCCGGTACCAAAAAAAAAAGTGCTTGTAGTTCACAACCAAGGAATAAGGAGAAAGTATCTTTTTTATGTGGAGCCTGATTAGGGATAACTGTTTATTCTGCAAAACAATTTGATAGAGTATACAACATAAGACAGTTCTCTAAACAAAATGCCTTCAAATACTGAATAATAATAAACATGCATAGCTGAACTTGTAAAAAGGAAAGGGAAATTCCTAATTGCCTAAAGTGAAGACGGTTAGAAATCAAAGTGGTGAACTGATATTTTAAGTTACCTTAGGGCATTTCCCATTCTCAGAGCCTTACATTTGGGGTTGGGGGACTAATCAGGGGAAATTTACCACTGAGCTATATCCTTAGCCATTTTTTTTAATTTTTATTTTTAGATATTGATGGATCTTTTTTTAAATTTTATTCATTTATTATTTATACGTAGTGCTGAGGATCGAACCCAGTGCCTCACGCATGCTAGGCAAGCGCTCTACCACTGTGCTACAGCCCCAGCCCCTCCTTAGCCATTTTTTAATTTTATATTTTGAGGCAGGGTCTCACTAAGTTGTTTAGGACCTCGCTAAATTGCTGAAGCTGGCCTTGAACTTGTGATCCTCCTGTCACAGCCTTCTGAACTGCTGGGATTACAGGTGTGCATCACCACGCTTGGCTTCAGAGCCTCATGTTTTAACTCCCATTCTGAGATTAGGAAAAAAGACTTGAGGAAGGTGGGAAGTGGAATTGAGAGATCCCTCCCTATCATGCAAAATAGACTTCTTATATTTGTCTCCAGTGAAAGAATTGATCCACCAAATCTACCTATTAGCAAAGAAAAAAGACAAAGAAACCTGTTTGGTTCTGCCTGGGCTCTAGGCAGGGGGGAAAAAGTCTTATCTGAAAATTTATACCATAAACTTGTCTACACAACATTTCAGGGCTCAAATTTACATTATCATCCTGGTCTAGGAAGCCCTCAGCCAAGAAATTAAAAGCCTGGAGCAGTGGCACATGCCTATAACCCCAGTAACTAAGAAGGCTGAGGCAGGAGGATCACAAATTCAAAGCTAGCCTCAGCAACTTAACAAGTCCCTGTCTCTAAATAAAATATAAAAAAGAGCCAGGAATGGGCACGGTGGCGCATGCCTGTAATCCCAGCACTTTGGGAGGCTGAGACAGGAGAATCACGAGTTCAAAGTCAGCCTCAGCAACAGTGAGGCACTAAGCAACTCACTGAGACCCTGTCTCTACATAAAACACAAAATAGCGCTGGGGATGTGGCTCAGTGGTCAAGTACTCCTGAGTTCAATCCTTGGCACCAAAAAATAAAGAAAGAAAGAAAGAAGAAATAATGAGAAAAGAAAGTGGTAAGCACGTAGATAAATCTAAGTGTGTGAGGAAACCACTGTTATAATGTTACCTCTTCATTAAGGTGACTGAGCAACTTTAGCAGCTACACAAGACAAAGAATACAGCCTTTACAGAATGAGATCAGGACAAATAACAGCAACAAAACCCAGGAAGGAGATAGGGAGTTAATTTCCAGAGTTGCCATATTATGTTATGTAAAATGCCCAGTTCTCAAAAATATAAGTATGAGAAATATGAAGGAAGGAAGAAAGGGAGGGAGGAAGTAAGGAAAGGAGAAAGAGAAAGGAAGGAAAAGTAATGGCAGGTCCACAGAGGGGGAAAAAACAGTCAATAGAAACTATACCCGAAGAAGCCCAGATGTTGGATTTACCTAGATAAAAACTATATATCAGATATTTTATTTTGTCATATTTTATTTTATTTATTGTATTGCTGAAGATCAAACACTAGGCCTCATGCATGTGAGGCCAGCACTTCACTTCTGAGCTACATCCCTAGCCCAAATCTCTTACTTGATTTTTTTTTTTTTTTTGGTACTGGAGATTGAACTCAGGGGCACTCGACCACTGAGCCACATCCCCAGCCCTATTTTGTGTTTTATGTAGAGACAGGGTCTCACTGAGTTGCTTAGTGCCTCACCATTGCTGAGGCTGGCTTTGAACTTGTGATTCTCCTTTCTCAGCTTCCCTAAGTGCTGGGGTTACAGGCTTGAGCCACCGCGCCTGGCTTCCTATTTGATTTTATTGTTTATAATGTTATTGTATACTTTTATTTTATTTATTTATTTTTATGTGGTGCTGAGGATCTAATCCAGTGCCTCACACATGCTAGGCAAGCGCTCTACCACTGAGCTACAACCCCAGCTCCCCAAATCTCCTATTTTAAATATGTAAAAAGAATTAAAGGAAGCCAAATCCAAAGTAAATAACATAGAACATCTATGAAGAAAAATAAATTATTAAAAAAAACAAACTCATTGAGCATGGTGGCATATGCCTGTAATACCAGTGATTTGGGAGGCTGAGGCAGGAGGATTGCAAGTTTGCTGCCAGCCTCAGTAACTTAGACTCTATCTCAAAATAAAGAATAAAAAGGACTGTGAATGTAACATAGTGGTAAAGCACCCCTGGGTTCAATCTACAGTATGTCATGTATGTATGTATGACCAAATGAATATATAAATACAATAAAAATAACCAAACTTCTTTTTTTTTTTTTTTTTGGTACTGGAGATTGAACTCAGGGGCACTCGACCACTGAGCCACATCCCCAGCCCTATTTTGTGTTTTATGTAGAGACAGGGTCTCACTGAATTGCTTAGCGCCTCGCCGTTGCTGAGGCTGGCTTTGAACTCGCGATCCTCCTGTCTCAGCCTCCCTAAGCGCTGGGATTACAAGCGTGAGCTACCGCGCCCGCTAAAAAAAATAACCAAACTTTACATTTGAAAACTACAATAACTAAAGTGAATTTCGCTAAAGTGGCTCAATAACAGATAGGATCATTTAAACTAAAAGTAGGTTAAGATGATCAAGTATGAAGCAAAAGGAAAAAAAAGAATGAAGGTAATGAAGTGAGCCTCAGTGCTTGGGGGATACTATGAAACACACCAATACACTCATCATGGGAGTTACAGGATAAGAGAAAAGTGGCAAAAGATTATGTGATTTAATAATAGCTTAAAACTTCCTAAGTTTCATGAAAATAATAATCTACCTATCCATGAAACTTAATAAATTCCAAGTATGAGAAACTCAGAAAGATCCACACTTTGACATATCATAGACTACTGAAGGCTAAAAACAGGTTTTTTTGGTACTGGGGATCGAACTCAGTGGTACTCGACCACTGAGCCACATCCCCAGCCCTATTTTGTGTTTTATGTAGAGACAGGGTCTCACTGAGTTGCTTAGTGCCTCGCTGTTGCTGAGGCTGGCTTTGAACTCACGATTCTCCTGTCTCAGCCTCCCTAAGTGCTGGGATTACAGGCTTGTGCCATCGCGCCCGGCTTAAAAACAGTTTTGAAAGCAGCAAGAACAAAGTGACCCATTAAGTCCAAAGGATTTTTGATTATATCATCAGTTGATTTCTCATTAGAAACCAATGAGCCTAAAAGTCAGTGGATGGCATATTCAAAGTGCCTAACCCAACTTCCTCTCGTGGAAAGGAGGGTCCACCATTGGCATGGCACATTGATAATACTGAAGGAAATGCGATATTAGGGAAATAGAAATCAAAACCAGAGGGTTAACATTGTGCATCCAATATGACAGCTATTAAAAAAAAAAGCTGTGGTGAAGAGGAGAAACTGAAGGCCTCATATACTATTGGTAGAAACGTAAAATGGTGCAGCTGATTTGGAAGTTAGTCTGACAGTTCCTCAAAAGGTTAAGTGAAGTTACCACATGACCCAGAAATTCTACTCCTACCTAAGAGAATTGAATGATACCATCTACATGAAATGTTCAGAATAGGTACACCTGTAACAACAAAAAGTAGGTAAGTCATTGCCAGGAATTGGAGGGAAGGAGTGATGGGCACTGATTGCTAATGGTAATGGTGTTTCTTTCTTGGGGTGATAGATATATTGCAGTTAGTGGTGGTAATTATTGTACAAGTCTATGTATATAGAAAGTCCATTGAAGCCGGGTGCAGTGGCGCACATCTGTATACCAGCACTTTGGGAGGCTGAGACAGGAGAATCGCAAGTTCAAAGCCAGCCTCAGCAATGGCGAGGCACTAAGCAACTCAGTGAGACCCTGTCTCTACATAAAACACAAAATAGGGCTGAGGATGTGGCTCAGTGGTCAAGTAACCCTGAGTTCAATCACCAGTACCAAAAAAAAAAAAAAAGTCCACTGAATTATATACTTAAACCTTATTTTTATAACTGATTTAGTCCCCAGGTTCAATTCCCAGTACCACCCACCAAAAAAAGGTGAACATTAGTGGTATGAACTATATTACAAGATATTACAAGAGAGAGAGAAGCTGGGCACAGTGGCACACGCCTGTAACCCCAGCACTTAGGGAGGCTGAGACAGGAGAATTGCGAGTTCAAAGCCAGCCTCAGCAACGGTGAGGCACTAAGCAACTCAGAGAGACCCTGTCTCCACATAAAACACAAAATAGGGCTGGGGATGTGGCTCAGTGATCGAGGGTCCCTGACTTCAATCTCCAGTACCAAGAAAAAAAAAAGAGAGAGAGAGAGAAAGAGTGATTTTCATTTGATTGATATGGTTTAGGAGGTTGGAAATCACTTGCTCAGTCTCATGTAGTGTCACCCAAACACTAATAACTTACCTCAGTCCCTGTTTCTCTCCAATCCCAAGCCCGACTGCCTCCTGGCCATACTTTGCAATCCTTATAGGTTATGGTGGAGCCTTGCACTTTCATTTGTCCCCATGAGAGAGAAGAAATTTCAGGTGAAGACATAGGGAACTGAGCTAAATCTGAAATTAAAAGAAAAATATACTGTCATTTATAAAGTTCAAACAGCTCCAAAATGCAAAGATAGAAATCCCACTTCTCCATGATTTAAGAAGTATTTCTGATTTATGTGGCTGTCACTTCTCAAGAAGTCTAAAAAGTAAATATTATTCTTGGAATCCTGAATCATCCAAGCATGGAAACCAGATATTGCAATTACTTCTTAAATTACCAAGGGAATCCTCATGATATTTTTGAGAGATAAAATTAAAAGGTGTAGATTTACTTCAGCATGATGAAGTGAGGAGGTAGATTTGTCCTCTCTCCAAAAAGAAAGCTGTACAGCTGAAAAGAAAAAGCAAACAAACCAACCCACAACCGCAAAACAAACATTTCCCATTCTAGTAATAAAACTAAAGCCATTCTATAAGTGAGATGAGTGAGAAGTGCTTATTCATGAAAACCACTAAAATTCAGGTAAGAACAGCAAGATTTTGTTTTATTTTTGTTGTTGTTTTTTTTTTTTTTTTTGGTACTGGAGATTGAACTCAGGGGCACTCGACCACTGAGCCATATCCCTAGCACTATTTTGTGTTTTATTTAGAGACAGGGTCTCACTGAGTTGCTTAGCACCTCGCCATTGCTGAGGCTGGCTTTGAACTCGTGATTCTCCTGTCTCAGCCTCCCAAAGTGCTGGGATTACAGGCTTGTGCCACCACGCCTGGCTTGTTGTTGTTTTTGTTCTTGTCTGGTGCTACAACCATTCCCTTATTCTACTCCTGTTGCCATTGAAGTTTAAGTAGGTTGAAATATTTGAAAACAAATAGCCTTGCTGTGACTGTCAAAGAAAGCTTCATGATTTGGAGCATTACCAGTTGAAAATGGACTGGAAGTCTAGGGAGGGACTTAAGAATTTCTCAGAGGTGACATAGTCACAGAGGACTTTATAAGCTGTCCACGTATTCCAAGTAGATCAGAAGCTGTGCGTTTACACATCAAAGGGTGGGCCTAATTCACTCCAACATTCCAGGTTGATGCAGCCTGGTCACATGCACAAGGAAGAAGCAAGAAGACTCAAAGGGGCATAGCAGATTAAAACTCAGTGAAAACAGGTGGAATTTTTAATCCACTCACAGTGCACACACTGGTCCATCAATAGAGCTTTAAAGTCTTACTGGCTCAAGGTGTTTTAATTAATTAATTAGTTAATTAATTGGACGGAAGCTAGGGGTACTTTACTACTGAGCTACAATCTCTGCACTTTTTAATTTTAAGACAGGGTTTTACCAAGTTACCCAGACTGGCTTCAAACTTGCAGCCCTCTAACAGCCTCCAAAGTCACTGGGATTACAGGCATTACAGGCATATGCCATGGTGCTGGGCTTTTTTTTTTTTTTTTTTTTGGTGTTTGAGTAAAATCTTGAATTAATCTGGTTGGCTGAACACTAAATTATGTAGACATAGCAGAGACTCCTGGAAAACCAGGCTTAAAAATCAAAACAAGAAAAAAAATCTGAATAGATATTTCAGAGGCCATATACTACATGGGAGATAAAACCACAGATTTTGTGCTATGGTTTAAATGTCATTCTCTCTCAAAACTAGCATGGAAATTTAATTGCCATTGTAGCAGTATTAAAAGGTGGGACTTTCAAAGAAGCTATTTGGCTATGATTAGGACCTTTCAGCAATGATTAGCTTTTGCCCTTATGATTGCCATTATTGTAGGAGTGGGTTTATTATCTCAGGGCTAGGTTCTGTATAAAAAGATGAGTTTGGCCCAGTTTTATTTCTCTCTCTCTTGCCCTCTCTTTGCCCTCTACCATGTGATGCTTTCTTCCATAAGATGATGAAGCATGAAAATCCTTGTGGATGCTGGTCCTTTGATTTGGACATTACAACCTCCAGAACTGTGTAAAATAAATTTATGTTCATTATAAATATCCAGACTCAGTTATTTTGTTGTAGCAGCACAAAACAGACTAAGATATTTAGTATCTTAGGCAAGTCATTGAACACACAAATAACAACTTTCAAGACTTCCTACAACTGTACTTCTAAAATGTCCAGTTTCCAACTAAGAATTCTAAGATATGCAAAGAAACCAAGAACTGTTACCCACACTCAGTCAACTGAAACTACATCTAAGTGTTCTCAGATATGTGATTTAGTAAAGATTTCAAGTAAGCTATTATAAAGGAAATAATATATAAAGAATTTAATGAAAGTATGTCAATCACTCAATGAATATATAATCTTAATAAAGAGACATTTCAACTAAGAATCAAATGGAAATTCTACCATTGTCCTTATGGTTTGGATGTGGTTTGTCCCCGCTACAATTCATTTTGTAGCCAGGCATGGTGGCGCACACCCGTAATCCTAGCACTTTGGGAGGCTGAGACAGGAGAATCACGTGTTCAAAGCTAGCCTCGGCAACGACAAGGCGCTAAGCAACTCAGTGAGACCCTGTCTCTAAATAAAACACAAAATAGGGCTGGGGATGTGGCTTAGTGGTCAAGTGCCCCTGAGTCCAATCCTTGGGAACCAAAAAATAAAAATAAAAATAAAAATAAAAAAATAAAATAAAATTCATGTTAAAATTTGGCTGTCAACATAGAGGTATTGGGAGGCAGAGCTTTTAAAACGCATGAAGTCTTTGTTGTGAGATTGGTTAAACTCTTGTAAGTGTGGGTGGCTACAAAATAAGTCAGCTCCTTTGTTCCCTCCCTTTCTTTTAGCAAATGCTGGATTCCTCTTCCTTTTAGGGGCGCGGGGTACCAGGGATTGAACTCGGGGCACTCAACCAATGAGCCACATCCTCAGCCTTATTTTGTACTTTATTTAGAGATAAGGTCTCACTGAGTTGCTTAGCACCTTGCTGATGTTGAGGCTGACTTTGAACTTGAGATCCTCCTGTCTCAGCCTTCACGAGCTGCTGGGATTACAGGGATGCACCACCGTGACTAGCACTGGATGCCTCTTCTGCTTTTTCACCATTTAGCTCACACAAAGAGCTAAGCTGTTGCCACCAACAAGCTTTTGGGTTTCCAGAACCATGAGTCCAAATAAACTTTGCTTTTTATAAATTACTAAGTCACAGATATTCTGTTAGAGCAACAGAAAAAGGACCAAGACAGCTAATAAGTAAAACAACTAGAAGTGCTTGTATTAACTTTCTTCAGAGAAACAGAAACAATTTACATATACATTAAAGACATTTCAAGAAAATGGCTCCCACAATTGTGGGATTTGGCAAGTCCAAAATTAGTAGAAAGTTCTGGTAGTCTGCTAACTCTGAAGCAAGAATTGTTACAGTATTGATTTTTAAAAAATTTTTTTTAGTTGTAGATGAACACAATACTTTCATTTTATTTACTGATTTTTATGTGGCGCTGAGGATCGAACCCAATGCCTCACAGTGCTAGGCAAGTGCTCTACCGCTAAGCTATAACCCCAGCTTACACTTAACTTTTTTTGAAAGTAAGTTTTTTGTTTTTTTTTTAAATATTTTTTTAGTTGTTGATGGATCTTTTTATTTTTTGTTCATTTATTATTTATATGTGGTGCTGAGGATCGAACCCAGTGCCTCACGCATGCTAGGGAAACGCTGTACCACTGAGCTACAGCCCCAGCCCCCTTGAAAGTAAGTTTTAAGCAAACCTAATTAGCTCATCACGAATTAGGAATTCCCCAAACTGGCTCCACAACTGAAATTAATCACCTCAATATGCATTTACCAAGTTTATAATATCTGTAAAAAAAAAATATGTAACAAATGCAAAGATAACATTCGTATAAATTGGGGCTCAGTGTATAGTTCAATGGTAGAGTGTGTGGTTAACAAAAATAAGACCCCCAATTTATTCCTCATAATCAAAGACAAAAAAAAAAAGAAATATGTATAAATTGTTCTGGTAAAAGGGTGATGGCTACCAATGCTATTTGGTAAACAATTTTAATATTGGTAAAACCAATTTTAATATTGCTAAATGATTTTTTTTTTTTTTGGTTCTGGAGATTGAACTCAGGTGGACTCTATTACTGAGCCACATTCCCAGCCCTATTTTGTGTTTTATGTAGAGACAGGGTCTCACTGAGTTGCTTAGTGCCTCGCCATTGCTGAGGCTGGCTTTGAACTCGCGATTCTCCTGTCTCAGCCTCCCAATGTGCTGGGATTACAGGTGTGTGACACCACACCTGGCTTAAATGATTTTAATATTGAGGCATAATAACATTTACTTGTATGTACAGATATTGTTTATAGTTCAATGAATTTTGACAAACTTGCCAATTGAGATACAGAAGGTATCTACATGTCTTGTGTCCAATTCCAGACATTCCCTTCCAAAATCAAGGGAAACCACTATTTTAATTTCTATTTCCATAGATTAATTTGATCTTCATATTAATTGAATTTTATGGTACCTCTTTTCTGTCTGCCTTCTTTCACTCAACGTATTTCTGAGATTCAGCTATGTTGTAGTGTTTGTCAACAGTGTGTATCAATATGTGTAGTAGTCTATTATAGGACTATCACAATTTATAAACTTCCCTGTTGATGAATGTTTGGGTTATTTTTGACTTTGGTCTTTTGAATAACCATTATTTATTTATTTATTTTGGTACTGCATATTGAACTCAGGGGCACTCGACCACTGAGCCACATCCCCAGCCCTATTTTGTGTTTTATGTAGAGACAAGGTCTCACTGAGTTGCTTAGCGCCTCGCCGTTGCTGAGGCTGGCTTTGAACTTGCCATTCTCCTGTCTCGGCCTTCCAAAGTGCAGGGATTACTGGCATGTGCCACTATGCCAGGCCATGAATAACCATTAATTTTATTTTTTTAAATTTTTCTTTATTTATTTTTAAAAATTTTTTTTAAAATATTTTTTTTTAGTTGTAGATGGACCCAATGTCTTTATTTTATTGCTTTGTATGTGGTGCTGAGGATCGAACCCAGGGCCTCATGCATGCAAGGCAAGCGCTGTACCGCTGAGCTACAATCCCAGCCCAACCATTAATTTTAAATGGGAATTTTTTTTCCTTAAAAGGGTGTGAAATTTGAATTATCTTAACAAATGTCTTATTCAAAAGTAAAGTTGAGGGGCTGGGACTGTAGCTCAGTGGTAGACAGCTTGCCTAGCATGCGTGAGGCACTGGGTTCGATCCTCAGCACCACATATAAATAATAAATGAATAAAATAAAGATCCATCAACAACTAAAACAAATTAAAAAAAAAAACAAAAATAAAGTTGAGTAATCTGATGTTTATTTAAAGGCCTTTTCATAGAAATAACAATACATTGTTAAAAAAGGAGCTTACTTTTCCCAAATTTACATTCCAGTTTGATAAATATAAATCAGTTATTTAACTACAAAAATTGGAATTCGACTTCTGTAACCCACAATTTCTTTTAGTCCAGAAAGGTAATAGATGGTAGGTAATATTATGGGTGAATATTCTTTATTTTCTTTTCAAGAATAGACTTTGTGAAGACATAACCTAAACCTTGTTTTGTAGTAAAACATCTCTTATCTTTTGGGTGTGTTTAACGTTCTGACACCCAAGGACTTTGTTTCCAAGCCAGTGTGGACTAGAAAAGGTTGAAACTCTAGACTTATCAGTCCCCCTTTGAATACTGTGAGAGCAGAGAGAAAAGAAAACCATAGTAATAAATCTTTTATTTCTTTTTTAGAACCTTAGAGGAAGAGGTGAGGTACTAGAAAAGCTGATAGTAGAGCTGGGGCTGTGTCAGTGGTAGAGCACTTGCCACACATCCATGAGTCACTGGGTTCGATCCTCAGCACCACTTAAAAATAAATAAATAAAATAAAGATATTAAAAAAAAAAAAAGAAAGAGCTGGGCGCGGTGGCTCAAGCCTGTAATCCCAGCACTCAGGGAGGCTGAGACAGGAGAATCGCGAGTTCAAAGCCAGCCTCAGCAATGGCAAGGTGCTAAGCAACTCAGTGAGACCCTGTCTCTAAATAAAACACAAAATAGGGCTGGGGATGTGGCTCAGTGGTCGAGTACCCCTGAGTTCAATCCCCAGTACCAAAAAAAAAAAAAAAGAAAGGCTGATAGTAAAGAGAAATTTGGGTAAGGTTAATATAATGAAAGAATGAAATATAATAAATATAATGGAATAAAATATTCCCTTTGGTTTGAAAGTTCTTTCCACAGAAATTCCTTCACAAAGATATGATTTAATTTTACAATATTATATATCTGGCTTTTATTTAAAGTACATTAGGCAATAACTATGAGTTTTTTTTTGTTTGTTCTTGTTTTGGGGAGTTATCTTTCCACAAAACTCATGTTAAAAGAAGCATTCTGGGTCAGATTTTTCTTAAACTAGGGCCTTCAGATACTCAGGTCTAATATACTTGTCAATCTGAGAGTTTTGTTAAAATGTTTTAGTTTTGTGTTTCAGCTCAGTGATTGCTTTAAAACAATATTTTATTTTATCACTTATAATTCACAACCAGTTTCTTAAAGTAAGGCTTTTCCTTTTTTTTTAAACTTTATTGTGGTAAAATATACATATAACATAAAACTTACCATTTTAGCCATTTTAAAGCATATATATACTTCAGTAGCATTGAGTACATTCACATGGTTGTTTAGACTTTAATTTCTTACATCAGCATCTCTCTCTCTTTTCTCTGGGGGCGGGGGGTACTGGGGATTGAACTCAGGGGTACTCCACCACTGAGCCACATCCCCAGCCCTATTTTGTGTTTTATTTAGAGACAGGGTCTCACTGACTTGCTCAGTGCCTTGCCATTGCTGAGGCTGGCTTTGAACTCATGATTCTCCTGTCTCAGCCTCCCAACGTGCTGGGATTACAGGCGTACGCCACCATGTCTGGCTCATCAGCATCTCCTAAATTGGAAATTCCCAAAGTATTTGACGAGTTTCAAAAGATACTTTTTCCTTCAAAAAGGTTTTATATACTAATCAGATTAAGAATCATTATTTTAGATAATAAATTTCTCTTATGGATTTTCTTTTCTCTTGATCAATACATAAATATATATATACACACATATGTGTGTGTGTGTGTATATATATATGTGTGTGTTTATTATTGTTTTGGGGGGTACCAGGGATTGAACTCAGGGGCACCTGGGCAACTAAGCCACATCCCCAGCCCTATTTTGTATTTTATTTAGAGACAAGGTCTCACTGAGTTGCTTAGTACCTTGTTTTTGCCGAGGCTGGCTTTGAAATTGCAATCCTCCTGCCTCAGCCTCCCAAGTTGCTGGGATTACAGGAATACCAGGTCCGCCTAAATATTACTTTCTTTAGATAATGAGAATGATGTAGATATGGTTACCCCCGGTCCCCCTTTTCTTGGCCTGGAAATGAGGAACAAAATTAACCGTGTAAACATTTCCCACATCCTTTGGTCATAGATTCTGGTATTTTATGTGGTTTGGGTTTTACCTTGCTTTAAATTTTATTTTAGGAAGTAGGTGCTAGGTAAGTTTTAAATGTGCTCTGAAAATTTTGCCTTAAGGCAATATGTTGTAGATAAATAGAGCACAATTTAGTGAGGTTATACAAACACCTTTCTTTGGTAACAACTATACACACACACACACATACATATATATGTATGTGTGTGTGTGTGTATATATATATATATATATATATAAAATGTCTGTCTGTCTATCTATCTATCTATCTATCTTGTTTTTTTGGAGGGAGGAGATACTGAGGATTGAATCCAGGGGTGCTTAGCCACTGGGCCACATCCCTAGTCCTTTTTATTTTTTGTTGCCGAGGTCCTGGCTAAGTCTGGCCTCAAACTTGAGATCCTCTTGCTTCGCGAGTTTCTGGGATTACAGCCATGCGCTGGGCTAGCAACGGATATTTTTAAGTACTTAGAATATGCCAGGGAATCGTGTTAATCACTTTACTGTCAATTACCTAGTAAACTTGTATAATGTAGGTGTTATTATCACCCCATTTTAGAGAAGTTCTAAGAAATTAAGAAACTTCAGAATGTCAGAAAGTGGTCCTGGTAAGACTCAAGTTTGGCTGAATCCAAATCTCCTGTTCCTAACCACAATGCGTACAGCTCCTCCAGTTGCACATTCTATTTTACATTGTTGGTGTTTTTTCTCTGGGATTCTTCGTGGAAGAACGTCACTGGTATCCTGTCTTCTAACAAACTTTTTGCTGTTCTACCATCACCTATCACGTTCTCTCTCTTGTGGAATGCTAGCCTATTACCGACCCCAGGGCCCACAGAGTCTCTTCCCCTCAGACCCTGGCCTCTCAACCCCTGATAACCTCAGTAGAGCCCCGTGCCCTCGCACTTTGACTCCCCTGTAGAGGCTGGAGGCCCTTCAGACTCATCGCCCAGCAGGGCCCAACAGACTCTAGTCCCCACAGAGTCCCGTTCCCTCAGCGGAGCTCTCAGAATGGGTTTTCTAGCTAAGGTGAATCTTATACCCCGGTAGAGAGCAATTTCTCTCAGCAAACCTTCAGACTACTTAACAACGGTTCCATCCCAACCCATAATTATGACACCTAGCTACCTTTGCTCTCCCGGACCTCCTCCCACAGTACTGCCCCTCCCAACCCCATTCTTTCCTTTTTCCGCTTATTTTTTCTCAACTACTCCCACTATCTTGTGGCCGGATTCCCTCCAAAACTCACGCAGTGATTCTCTTTTCAGACTTGCTCCCCGAGATGGCTCCGTGCTTTCTTTACCTTTCACTTCTGTGAGCTCCGTAGCTCTGGATCAGGAGTTCCCCAGCTCGCAGGCAATCAGCCTGTCTGCACCAGAAGCCCCGCCCCCTCAATTCTACTGGCCAGTGTTCCTGAGAGTCCCGCCCCTCCAACTTGCAGCCCACCTCCCCGCCCCGTTTCCCTTGTTTTCATTCCCCCTGTCACACGAGGCTGTGGCAAACCCGAAGTGGGAGGGGAGAAGTAGAGGGAGGGAACGGGGCGGAAAGAGGGCGGAAAGTGAAAGGCACGGAGCGCCTCTCTGTCCCCCGTCTGATTCGGTTCTCGACTGCTCCGGGCCGCCGTTGTATTGTGGGATCGCGGTGCCGTCCCTGAGACGCTCAGATCCGCAGGGGAGCCCACTCGAGAGCGCCTCCTGTCGTCCGCAAGGCTGCTCTGCCATTCCTCCGCACCCCAACTCCCCCGCCCCCCCATCGCCTCCTCCTCCATCCTCCAGTTCAAAATGGCGACGGCGGCGGCAGCGGCGGCGGCGATGGCTCCTCCGGGCTGCCCGGGTTCGTGCCCCAACTTCGCCGTAGTCTGCTCCTTCTTGGAGCGCTATGGGCCGCTGCTAGACCTGCCTGAGTTGCCGTTCCCCGAGCTGGAGCGGGTGTTGCAGGCGCCGCCGCCGGACGTCGGCAACGGAGAAGGTAAGCCTGGGGCCCGAACGCCCGGCGGGAAGCGGCCGTGGCGCGCTCCTTCTCTCCGCTCTTCGTAGACATTCTGGGCCTCGGCGCCCCTGTCCTCTTCCTGGGGCGCAGCTCCACCCGGCCCGTCTTCTCCGCGTAGCCCCGGGGGTCCTGGGTCGTGGGGAGGCGGGGCGGAGGCCTCCCAGCGCTACTGCGCCCAGCGGGGAGCGGAGGTGGGGGCGTCGCGGGCTAGGTGTGGGCTAGGGGCGGGGAGGGGTCATTGTGCTGGTCTGCGGTCCCTGGGACTGCTCCCCCCGCGGCGGGGCCGGTCTCCCACCCCTTCTCCCTCTAGGTGGCGGGGGAAGGGGAGCGCAGGTTCCGGCCAGCTTTGCGCTTTTCTCCTCCTCCCCTCCTCCCACCAATTCTCCCGACCGTCTCTGGGGAGGCTGGGCCCATCTTGTCGGGGCGCCCCCTTATCTCCCTCCACCTGAGTTGGCGGGGGCCGGCGAACACTCGACTCTCCCTCCCTCTGGTGGGAACTCCCCCGAGAGAGTCGGCTCATCCCCCTTCTCTTCCCCTGGAGGGTTGGTTTAACCCCCCAACTCCTTCCTCGGAGTAGGGAGGTCTGCTCCTCCCGCAGGGGAGGGTGTTCTCTTCCATTCTCCCGTAGGAGGGAATGAAATCGGTTCAGCTTCTCCACTTTGGAGAGGAGAGGGTTAATTTCTCCTCCATAGTTTTCCTCCTTCCTCTACCCACCTCCCCCAAAATAATAGAAAAGCATCTCCTCACTTTTCCAGTCCCTTCCCCCTTAATCTTAGCAGCAGGGCTTTAGGGAAAGAAGAAGTAGCCCTCCCATTTGCGGGGTGGGGTGGGGTGGTTAGTCTGTAGGCTGGAGGAGGGGCTCTGACGGCGGGGGAAACAGTTGAAGAAGGTGCTTGTTGCTCATGTTTCTCTCTCTGGTGCCGCTGGTCTATTATTGGTGTTCGCAAGTGCTGCTCCTTCCACATAAGGCCACCGCGCGGGTGCAGGGCGCATGCTCTGCCCGGCCCCATTGAAACTTCCTGCTGCTGCTGCTGCTGCTGCTGGTTCTTTTGCTGGAGCATCTCAGCGCTGTGCCTGCTGCCTCCAGCTCTCACACTGAGCGCTAACACTTACTCCTGTTTGTTCCTGATCCGTGCCTCTCCTTTTCTGGCACATTTTCTCTTCTCTCTCAGAAAAGGCCTGTTGTGCACCGAGTTTTTTCCTTTATCTGGAAACAGCCCTTGGCTGGAGAAGAAACGCTTTACAAATTTTTTTTTTTGTTTGTATTAGGTGGCCAAAGTGGACTGGGTACTGGGTATTGTATAGGGCAGATGACTGATTCCTTTCCAAGAAAACAGATTCGCTTTTTAGTTATCTATGGAAATGAAGAAGTTTCTGTTAATACATTTACATTGCTAGGAAGGGCCCAAGTGGGAAGAAGTTCTTCAAAATATTACCTGTATAATGTTATAGCCACCAATGACTCACATTAATAGACATTTCTACTACTGGTCAGTATCTTTTAATTGTGCACATCTCCTCTACTCTTGACAAATTGGCTTTTAAAAGGATAACTTAAAAATAGGAGTGATTAATTACCGTATGCAAGGACTTTATGCAGAATATCTTTGGAAATTGAAATTCCAATGTAGTAATTTCATTATAAAATTGTATTTACTTTCTTTTACTGAAGAAAATAGTAATTGTGAAATAGGATGCCTTAATAAATTGCACTTAGGATATTTTGAGAAATGATTGTAATGTACATCAGAGAGAAAAATTTGAAAATTTGGGGAAAGAGTTGCTGGTAAATTGTTTTGGGTATTTACTTGGACCAAATTAAGAGGCAGGCATAGGCTTTTGGGGATGGCATTTTATGTATAAAAATATTGAGGTTAGTTTGATACTTGAGGTCAGTTCACCACTCAGTGTCGAACGTTGAGCCACCAGCTAAGTAAAAATGAGAAATAATCTGGACCAGGAGGAATCATTTAGCTCAGCCACTGCAATACCATTGGTATAGTTGCTAAGGGGACTGGTAATAATAGATCCTGTTATAAAATGATCTAAGAATAATTATTAATTAATGTTATATAGTTCAAGACACTTGACAATGAAAAGTCTCTGCAGGTGAAATGCCATTACTGTGCAGGGAAAAGATTTTCAGAACTTTGATTATAGGTAACATGAAATAGTTGATTATACTGGTTCAATTAACAAGACTGGAACTAAGTCTTTTTGGGAAGGCTTTTTAGTGTGCTAGAAAAACAAATTTTAGTGTTGAGCATTGTGATGTATAGGTTGTAGGGTAAATAATTTAATTTATAATGGACCTCAGTTTCTTTAGTAAATGGAGATAATAGCTGACTAGCCAATGAAATAATGTTTCAAAAATCCTTTATTAAATCAGGCACTTAAAATTTTTCTTGTATTACAAATTTTAATAAAGATGATTTTTTTTTTCCAGTACTGTGATTTGAACCCAGAGGTGCTTCACAACACATCTATATCTCCAGCCCTTTTTATTTTGAAACAGGTTCTGGCTGAGTTGCTTAGGGCCTTGTTAAGTTGCTGAGGCTGACCTCAAACTTGGGATCCTCCTGCCTTAGCCTCCTGAATCTCTGGGATTACAGGTGTGCACCACCCCACCTTGCAATAAAGATTGATTCTTTTTTTTTTTTAAATATTTTTTAGTGTCAATGGATCTTTGTTTTATTTATTTGTATGTGGTGCTGAGAATCGAACCTGGTGCCTCACGCATGCTAGGCAAGTGCTCTACCACTGAGCCACAACCCCAGCCCAAAGATTGATTCTTATAGCTGGTTGTGGTTGTGCATACCTGTAATCCCAGTGATTTAGGGGGTTAGGCAAGAGGATCTCAGGTTTAAGTCTAGCCTGGCCAACTTAGTGAGATCTTGTCTCAAAAAAATTAAAAAAAATTGTGTAGTTGTATATGGATAGCATGTCTTTATTTTTATGTGGTGCTAAGGATCAAACCCAGTGCCTTATGCATGCTAGGCAGGGACTCTGCCACTGAGCTACAGTCCTAGCCCCTTGTTCCAAAATTTAAAAAAAAGGGCTTGGGATATACTTCAGAGGCAGAATGCTCTTGAGTTCAGAACCTAGTACCACCCTTTGCAAGATGTTTTTCAAATACAAGACATAGGAGTGCATTTGAAATTAAAAGTATTACATTTTAATTTTTATTCATTTTTTGGTAGTAGGGATTGAGCGCAGGAGCACTTAAACATTGAGCCACATCGCTAGCCCCTTTCATGTTTTATTTTGAGACAGGATCTTGCTTGTTGCTTAGGGCCTCACTAAGTTGCTGAGGCTGGTTTTGAACTTGCAATCCTCCTGCCTCAGCTTCCCACACTGCTAGAGATTACAGGTATGCACTATCACGCCCAGCAAAATGTTAAATATTTAGTATGTTGTGAGCATAAGTATAGTATTGAGTTATTATGCCCATTGTGAAAAGTGTTTATTAAATGAGTTTAGCTCCCTGTATAGTTATTTTAAAAAGGCAGTTCTGGTGCTGTGAAATTTGCACCAGGCTTGGTCATTGTGTGCTAACAGTGCCATTTGAAGTTTATAAAATTTTTGGTATATTATAATATCCTGTGGAGGAAACTGTAGTTCTCTGGTATGTCCTTACTAAAGCATATTGTGATCTTTCTCCTAAAAGTTTGTTCATAAGTTTTTTTTTTTAATATTTTTTTGTTGTCGATGGGTCTTTATGTGATGCTGAGAATTGAACTCATTGCCTCACACATTAGGCAAACGCTCTACTACTGAGCAGCAACTCCAGCCCTAAGTTTTTGTGTTTTTTTAAAAATTTTTTTTAGTTGTAGATGGACACAAATATCTTTATTTTATTTATTTTTATGTGGTGCTGAGGATCGAACCCAGGGCTTCCTGCATGCAAGGCAAGCGCCTTACCACTGAGCTACAATCCCAGCCCCCCAGCCCTAAGTTTTTTTTTTTTTTTTTAATTTTTTTAGTTGCAAGTGGACAGAATATCTTTATTTTATTTTTATGTGGTGCTGAGGATCGAACCCAGTGCCTCACGCATGCTAGGCGAGCACGCTACCACTGCGCCACAATCCCAGCCCCCCCAGCCCTAAGTTTTAATGTGACGTGTCTTTGGCTTAGAATGTCCTTTTCCCAAATCATGAAAGTCAGCAAGGAACTGAAAACAGGACTGCTGTGTCTACTTTAATTTCAAGGTTTGAGAAAGTATGTGATGCCTAACATTAATAAATATTTCATAAGTAATTGTAGTTATTTAGTAATGAAATAAAAACATGAGTTTTTTCACTTGAGGTAGATTACTTTTTAAAATGGCTAGTAGCTACTTAATAAGTGGAATTGTTATTATTTCTTGGCCCATAGCTGCTGTGAAAAAATTACTGAGACCTTGAGGGTGCCATGAACCTAGAAAGTTTGGGAATCTGTGCCTTAGGGACTATCATTGAATTTTGAAACCTAGAAATTAAGGACTGCTGTATCTTTTTTTTTTTTTTTTTTTTGCTTTTATTTTGCATTGAAGTTCCAGAGATAGCTGGGGTTTTTTTGTTGTTGTTGTTTTTTTGTTTGTTTGTTTTTTAGTGGTGCTGGGAATTGAACCCAGGGCCTTGTGCATGCAAGGCAAACATTCTACCAACTGAGACATACCCCCGGCCCCAGAGATAGTTTTCAGCTAGCTAATTGTTGGTTAATTTGAAAACTCCACTTATGTGCTCAATTGTCAGCAAAAAAAATTTAGATTTGTAGTTGGTGTTAAAATGAGAAAAGGGCATTACAAATGAATGTGATCTAAGGAGGGGGTTTATCCTCCTTTCCCTGGATTCTACTTTATAAGTCTTCCTAATTCTGTGCTTGGTAGGAAGTTCCCTGCTTCTTCCTAACTGGAGATAGATGATCGTGCAATATGGATAAAAATAAAAATGGACATTGACTTTGTGAGATTGCTGATACCCAAGGCTCCTAAGTATCTTTATTTTCATGCAGAAGATACTCTTTTTTTTTTTTTTTTTTTAATATTTTTTTTTTAGTTGTAGATGGACACAATGTCTTTATTTTATTGCTGTGTATGTGGTGCTGAGGATCGAACCCAGGGCCTCACGCATGCGAGGCAAGCGCTCTACCGCTGAGCCACAATCCCAGCCCCGAAGATACTCTTTTTTAAGAGAAAAATTTGTTTTTTCTTTAAAGATAGTCCTAAGGATATTAGCTGAAAGTGATATATATCTAGTAAGTCTATCAAACTATATATGGATAACGTGTTAATAGTTTATACTCTGTTTGGCTAAATTTTTTGTATATTGTTAAATAAATTGAATCATTAAGGTTTTTTTTGGTACCAAGGATTGAATTGAGGGGTACTCGACCACTGAGCCACATCCCCAGCCCTATATTGTGTTTTTTGGGTTTTTTTGGTACTGGAGATTGAACTCAGGGGCACTCGACCACTGAGCCACATCCCCAGCCCTATTTTGTGTTTTATGTAGAGACAGGGTCTCACTGAGTTGCTTAGCGCTTTGCTGTTGCTGAGGCTGGCTTTGAACTCAAGATTCTCCTGTCTCAGCCTCCCTAAGTGCTGGAATTAGGTTTTCAATTCTGATTCCCCTGTCTGAGCCTCCCAAATTGCTGGGATTACAGGCATGTGCCTCCGCACCTGGCTGAATCATTAGTGTTTTTTTTTTTTAATATTTATTTTTTAGTTGTAAGTGGACAGAATATCTTTTATTTTTTATGTGGTGCTGAGGATCGAACCCAGTGCCTCACGCATGCTAGGCGAGCACACTACCACTGTGCTATAACCCCAGCCCTGAATCATTAGTTTTTAAATTTTAATTTGTGTTAGCATTCACATATTAAAAATTTAATATAAAAATTTTAAATTAAAAAGTTTGTGCTATTTAAATTTTTTGAAAAATTTCCCCAAATAGGCTGGGCACGGTGGTGTGTGAGAGAGGAGATAGGTACTGAAATTCAAAAACATAAATCTTTAGATTTCTACATCACTTGGTAATTAAACCTAAATAATAGGGAAAAATAACAAACAGTTCAAACACACTGTTCAAACATTAACATGTGATTTTTATTTTTATTTATTTTTATTTTTTTATTTTTTGAATATATATAAAGGTTTTATTTTTATTTATTTATTTTTTCACTTTTTTTTTTTAAAATTTTTATTCTTGTTTTATTTAGGCTTACAACATGTGATTTTTAATTATTTCAATCCTAAGAATGACTTTTTTAAGCAAATGCCTAATTTACAAAAACTGTTTTTTATCCTAATTTTAAGGATCTGTGACTACAGTGGAATTATGAAATCAGTTCTTCATTGTGCGTTTGTTTCCTTTAATGGATTGCAAATGGCAAACTTTGATCTTAGCTTATTTCCTAATAATCATTTAACACATAGTATATTTTGCTTTTCAGTTTTTCTCAGAATTAAATATGTTTTAATGTTCATTTAAAAATATATACTATGGGGAGGGAGGTGGGTATGGAAAAGGGAGGATGATGAACTGAAATCAGTTTCTGTGCATGTATGAGTTTGTCCGGATGAACTCAACTACTATGTATAACCATAAAGCTCTAATAAATAAAATTACCATTCATATTTGGTTTCTCCCAAAATAAATTATGTAAAGAATCCCAAACCAGATGCTATGGTGCATGCCTATAGTCCCATGATTTGTGAGGCTTGAGGCAGGAAGATCCCAAGTTCAAGGTCAGCCTTAGCCAATTAGTGAGGCCCTGTGCAACTTAGCAAGACCCTGTCTCAAAATAAAAATAAACAGGACTGGGATGTAGCTCAGTGGTAAAGTGCCCCTGGGTTTAGTTCCCAGTACTCCTCCCCCCAATATGATGGCATATTTTTCTATAATTTGTGCCATTATGTTTTTTAAAATTTAATTTAATATATTTTTTTAGTTGTTGATAGATCTTTATTAATTTTATTTATGTGGTGCTGAGAATTGAACCCAGTTCCTCATGCATGCTAGGTAAGTGCTCTACCACTGAGCCACAACCCCAGCCCCATTATGTTTATTTTTAAATTTTAAAAATTATCTTAGTGGTGGTACTAGGGATAAAATCCAGGGCCTGGCCCATGCTAGGCAAGTGCTCTACCAGTGAACTACATTCTCAGCCTATTATGTTAAATAAAAGGTAAACATTCCTGGAGAAGGTAGGTAATATGGATGGTGTGAGTTTGTTGTAGATTTATCATCTTTTTAAATTTTTTTAATTTTTGGTACCAGGGATTGAATTCAGGGGTACTCGGCCACTGAGACACATCCCTAGTCCTATTTTGTGTTTTGTGTAGAGACAGGGTCTCACTGAGCTGCTTAGTACCTCGCTGTTGCTAAGGCTGGCTTTGAACTCGCAATTCTCCTGTCTCAGCCTCCCAAAGTGCTGGGATTATAGGCATGCGCCACCGCGCCTGGTTTAGATTTATCATCTTAATAGGTTATAGTCTGGGCAGATTAACTAGAAATAAAAATTATGCTTAGGAACATATATCCCCCAAATCAGTGACCTTTTCAATGTAAGAATATCGGGTATGAGAGTACACCAAGTGGAAACTGCATCAAATAGAAGTTAAGAAAGAAGAGCATGTGGGGAGAACTTGACAGGTGCTTCCTAGCTTTTAGTCTTGTACATATGTGGACAAAATTTGAATAGCAAATTTAACTATAATGTATGTGTGGCTCATGTAAATACAAATTCAACAAAATATTCATAGTGAGGATCTTTTTATTAAGTTCTAAGCCTTTTTCCCTGTATTTATACATGTTTATCCTAATTATTTTCCCAAAACCAGGGTTATAGTTTTTACCTCCTTTGGTTTTTCTTTCTTTTTAAAAAATTTCATTTTCTGTGTTAATCATGTATTTCTTTGTTAATCACCAAAATATTACTTAAAAATAATTTTCAAAAAGGGCTTTTACAAGGAAAATTGAGTTGTTGCTTTTATTTATTTACTTTTAATCCTGAATTTTCCTTACAATGAATGTTACAGTTATCTATCCAAATCCCCTAAATTAGAAAATAAGGAATTGTCCTAGACATGTGTTAGTCTAGGACAATTGTTGTGTTGCTGTGTTCAAAATGCCTGACAAGAACAACTTAGAGAAGGAAAGATTTATTTTGGCTCATGGTTTCTGAGAATTCATTCCCTGGTCAGCTGACTTCAAGGCAGAAACATTATGGTGGAAAGGCAGGCAGAGGATGGCTCCTTAGGTCATGGCAGTAGGAAGCAGAGAAAGGGGCAGGGGCTGGGAAGAAGATAAATCCATCCACAGTACATCCCCAGTGAGTTATTTCCTCCAACAGGTCCTAACTCCCAGTAGCACATTCAGCTATCCATAGATCACGTCAGAGTCCTCATGATCTAATCATTTCCTAAAAGCCACAACTCTTGAGACTTGGGGGACATCCAGATGAAAACCATGACATTTGCCACTCAACCTCCAAAAGTTCATGTCTATATCATAATTTAAAATGCATTTGGTCCATCTCTAGGAGTCCCCAAAGTCTTAACTTTTTGAGTATCACTTCAGAGACCCAAGTCTGAAGTGTTATCTGAGACTTAAGGTAATTCTTAGCTGTGAGAGCCTGTAAAAATCAGAAGGAAGTTGCATACATCCACTAAACAATGGCACAGAGTAAACATTCCCATGCCAAAGGGAAGGAATAAGGGCATAGAAAGGAGGTATGGGACCAAAACAGGACTGAAACCCAACAGGGCAACCAAGTCCTAAAGCTGTACATTTGGTGTCTAGCATTTGGGGCACATGATGGTGAGATGTGGGCTTCTTTTTACACGTGCTTTTTCTGGACAAATCAAGTTCTAAAAATCTTTCTTCCCTTTTTTTCCTGATTTTCACAGTAAATCTGGCTGAAAGCCATCAGCAATACCATTGCCACTGCCCTTCCTTGAAATTTCTTCTTGTCAGATTAATTAGTCCATCACTTTCTTTTTGGTACCAGGGATTGAACTCAGGAGGACTTGACCATTGAGCCACATTCCCAGCCCAATATTTTTGTATTTTATTTACAGACAGGGTCTCACTGAGTTGCTCTGCACCTCGCTTTTGCTGAGACTGGCTTTGACATCACAATCCTCCTGCCTTAGCCTCCTGAGCCACTGGGATTACAGGTGTGCGCCACTACGCCTGGCCAATCACTTTTATTTTATTTTTATTTTTTTGTGGTGCTGGGGATTGAATCTAGGGCCTTGTGCATGTGAAGCAAGCACTATACCAACTGAGCTATATCCTCAGCCCTATTTTATTTAAAATAAATTTTTTTTAAGTTGTAGATGGACATAGTACCTTTAATTAATTAATTAATTAATTTTTAATACATATTTTTTAGTTGTGGGCGAACCTTTATTTATTTTTATTTATTTATTTTTATGTGGTGCTGAGAATTGAACCCAGTGCCTCACACATGCTAGGCAAGTGCTCTACCACTGAGCCACAACCCCAGCCCAATTTATTTATTTTTATGTGATACTGACGATCAAACTGAGTGCCTCACACATGTTAGGTAAGCGCTTAACCACTGAGCCACAACCCCAGCTCCAGTCCATCACTTTTAAATTCAGCCCCATTGACTCTTAGGACACAGGCAAAATGTAGACAAGTTCTTTGCCAGAATATAGCATGAATATCCTCTGGTTCAATTCCCAATAGAATCCTCATTTCCCTCTGAAATCTTATGATATAGTCTGTATTCCTATCAGCATTCTGGTCTTCTGAGCTCCCAGGAGAACTGCCCATTAGCTCTGCTTACAAAATTTAAGGCCTACCTCTTCAAACTTTTTCAAACCATTTCCAAAGACTTCTGAACCATATGGTAGGTTAGTCACAACAGTGACCTCACTTCTGTCTTGGCACCAATTTCTGTGTTGATCATCCTTTTGTCATTGTGACCAAAATGTTTGGCAAGAACAATTTACAGGATGAAAAATTTATTTTGGCTTATGGTTTCAGAGGTTGAATCCATGGTGGGCTGAGTCCACTGCTCTGGCCCAAGGTGAGGCAGAACATCATGGCAGAAGGGTGTGATGGAGGAGCGCTGCTCTGTTCATAGCTAGCCAGGAAGCAGAGAGAGAGAGAGAAGGAGGGAGGGGAAAGGGGCTGCAGTGAAGAACGAACAACCCTTCTAGGACATGCCCCCAAAGATCCACCTTTTCCAGCCATGCCCCACCTGCTTTCAGTTATCACCCAGTCACTGTATTCAAACTAGGATGGATAGATTAGTTTATAGCTCTCACAGTCCAAATATGTCACCTTCTGTATTAACACAGGAGCTTTAGGGGGACACCTCTTACCCAAAACCACAGCATGTTGGTTTTCAGTATTATGAGGCATTTGCTGAATTTCTGTGTTCCTCTAACACATGGATGTAAGAGTAATACCCGACTTGTGATGCTGCTCATGCCTTCAAACCCGTGAAAATGGGCATTCTCCCCAGGCTAAGGCTGGGACATGTCTTTGGAGATAAAGCAGAGAAATGGAGGAAACTTTCAGCACCTTCGTCGCCAGGGCAGGGACCCCAGATGCTTCCCCTTGAAATCCCTTCTTTCGCAGTCTTTCTGTCCTAGCTCCTACTCTGCTCTTTTCTTTCACCCTCACTGTTTTTTTTTTTGGTACCAGGAATGGAACTCAGGGGTACTTGACCATGAAAAAAAATAAGCCCTATTTTTTGTGTTATTCTTTTAGAGACAGGGTCTCACTGAGTTGCTTAGCACCTTGCCATTGCTGAGGCTGGCTTTGAACTCGCGATTCTCCTGTCTCAGCCTCCCAAAGTGCTGGGATTACAGGCTTGGGCCACCGTGTCTGGCTTCACCCTCACTGTTCTCTTATTTGGCTCAAAGGGACATTGGATCCAGTGTTCTGGCTTTATTCATTTTTTATCTCTCTTCCACCATTCTCTCAGGGTAACCAAGACACCCATGACAGCTACTATGGTCTAGAGAATCACAGCCCCATACATGTCTCTCTAGCTCATGCCTCTGTCTAAACATCTAGACTGACATGTTATCTTTTTTGTTTTTGTTTTTTGGTACTGGGGATTGAACTCAGGGATACTCAACCACTGAGCCCCATCCCCAGCCCTATTTTGTATTTTATTTAGAGACAGGGTCTCACTGAGTTGCTTAGTGCCTTGCCATTGCTGAGGCTGGCCTTGAACTCTCAATTCTCCTGTCTCAGCCTCTCAAAGTGCGAGGATTACAGATGTGCGCCACTGTGCCTGGCTGCCTGACATCTTATCTTGTCTCTGAAGGACACAGCACCCTGGATATCCCCTGGGGACCCATGTATCTCTTAAACTGTAGTCTTTTTGTAATTTAACTTTCCTGTAATGACCAATTGATGAAGTCATTTAGACAATTATGTTAAATATTGCATGAGAAAGTCCTTTGTAACTCTAATTGAGCATACAGATGGTAATTATTTTTACCCCTCACCTGGTCTCACAGGGTAGACACAAGGAAGTCCCTGAGACATCTCAGAGTTTATCCATCTTCTGGTTTTCTGAGCTCCCACTAGAATTGCCCATTAAATTCTACTTCCAACATTCTAAGGCTTCTCTTCCATCTCTAAACTTTTCCACTTGGTTAGGTGTAGTCATAGCAATGACCCCACTCCTGGTATCTAATTTCTGTCTTAATCAGCTTTGTATTGCTGTGATCAAAATAACCAAACAAAAACAATTTAGAGGAGGAAAAACTTATTTTTTTCATGGTTTCAGAGGATCAAGTCCTTGGTTAGCTGTCTCTAAGGTTGAAATATCATGGTGGAAGTGTGGGCAGAGGGAGGCTGTTCAGCTCATGGCAGCTGAGGCCCAGAGAAGAGAGGGAGAGAGAAGGTGGGAGGAGGAAGAGGAAGGGGCCCACCTATTAGCCTACTTCCTCAAACTAGGTCCTACCTCCCAGTAGTTTATTCCACCATCTGATGATGTCAGAGCACTGATGATTTCAATCATTGCCTAAACGCCACACTTCTGGACACATGAGACTTTGAGGGACATTCCAGATCAAAACTAACAACATACCAAGTCTTATCAAATCTTTTTTATTTATCCCCTTTAATATTCAATCTCACTTTTCTTTTTTTTTTTTTAATATTTATTTTTTAGTTGTGGGTGGACAGAATATCTTTTTTTTTTTTAATATTTTCTTTAGTTGTAGATGAACACAATATTTTTATTTTATTTATTTTTATGTGGTGCTGAGGATCGAACCCAGTTCCTCATGCATGCAAGGCAAGTGCTCTACCACTGAGCACCACAATCCCAGCCCTGGACAGAATATCTTTATTTTATTTTTATGTGGTGCTGAGGATCGAACCCAGTGCCTTACGCGTGCTAGGCGAGCACGCTACCACTGCGCCATAACCCCAGCCCCAATCTCACTTTTCTATTGCTGTTGTTACTCTTTCTTTTTTTTTTTTTTTTACCAATTCCTTTTCTAGTTTTTTTTTTTGGTACTGGAGATTGAACTCAGGGGCACTTGACCACTGAGCCACATCCCCAGCCCTATTTTGTGTTTTATGTAGAGACAGGGTCTCACTGAGTTGCTTAGTGCCTTGCTGTTG
>PVHX01022212.1:0-28139 GCA_004024805.1 Geosciurus inauris | reverse complement strand
CAACCATTACATGATAGGTTCAGTCATCCAAAGCTGGTGAACCTTGAAGATGTCTTCTTCTGGGTTTTGGAAGAGGGAGACTTAGAAAGGTCTGCTCCTCGCATAATCTGGTGGTTAAGAGCATGGACTCAGACTCAGTCTTTGATCTCCAGTGCTGCCACATTCTCATTGTGCAATTTTGCTTACCACTCCAAACCTCCATTTACCCATCTGTAAAATGGCACCTCATAGGACACATGTAAGCACTCAGGAATCTGTTTAGCTCCAAATTTTTGAAAAATATTATTCAAGGAGGATAATGTGAGAGATAAATTCATAAAGGCAGGTGGGGCCAGACTGCAAAATATATTTATTTTTATGGAGAATACTATGGAGTGCACAGACTTGGATGACCCAGGAGGTACATGCACTAAATTGATAGCTATTTTCCTTATGAGACTTTTACATGATAAACAATCTTGCAAATAGTAAGTCTGGGTGAGACTCTGCATGACAGAGGCTGTTCTTTCTTGAGTACTTCACCTTTTATTTGAGTTATTTGGCCTTAACTGGGAAGGCTGGCTTAAATATGATGTCAGGTCCTCAGCCATATAGAAAAGGATACAAAGGAAGATTTCAGGATTTTTTGGGCAAAGGGACTCAGGCTGACCTGAGAAGACCAGTGTGTATCTACGGGTTTAGGAAAAGCAGCTGTGGTTCACAGAGCTGGTGAGATGAAAGTCAGACATGGCCCCAGGTGTCCAGGCAGCATCAGGTGGGAAGGCTGTAGGATAAGACTGGGGCTCCAGGGTGACAGATGAAATTTGGTGAGACATGTCAACTCCAGATGAACCTGTGTGGCTGCCAAGCACAGTGTGTTGAGAGCAACCTAAAGCCATGTCCTGCTCAGTGGGAAAAAGAACCTTGATTGATTAGGAATGTCAAGCCCATGGATCCAACAGTTCCACATAGTTGAGATTCTCTGATGTGATACACCAGACTACTCTCAGTGAGGCCCCAAGCTGTGGTTAGGAAGAAACAGGACATATCCAACTTCTCCAGAGAAGGGGCCACCCAGATTTATAGCAGAAGACTAAGGAGGAGAAAGCAGCTCTCCTCCACTGTACACCTCCTGCCCCAGGTTTAGGAAATGAAGTGTGAAGGTCTAAACAGACTGAGCCAAGCAGACTGGACTTTACCTCTGGTGGCTAGATGGTAACTGGGAACTGGGCAGGGGCCTTGAAACCACATTGACTTGAACATGACCATCATCAAGGAGGCTCTGGCTCATGGGCTTTTTGGGTGCACAGAGGCCCTGAGGTCTGTGTTCACAGAACCCATCCCTCTTGCCTCTGCCTGAGGATCAGAGATGGCTGTGATAAAGAACCTTGTCAGGGGGAAGGGTCATTTGAGACCACAGAGGTGAAAACCAACTGGCACTAAAGTGGGGATGCTTTTGACCAGAATGGCACACCTAAACCAAATATCCACCCCACAAACAAGAAAGAGATGAGGACATGGAATCACGAACTAGGACAAGGTACCAACTTTCCAAATCTCTTGACCAGGTTGGTCAGTGTTTCAGATTTAGGCATAAATCAGTAGTGAGGATTTTTCTCCCCATAATCTTATGTTAAACTATTTCAGGCAAAGGTTATTCAATATGGGCAACCTACTCCAATGAGTCATAGGTAGGGGGCATTTATGTATTATGATTTACTCCTTTTTCATGCAATTTTTATCATTGATATTCTTGCTCTGGTCTTTGCAGAGATTAAAAACAATCCATTTACAGGGATTGGTGGAGTTTGAGCAAGACAGCTAACCTCTTGGTCCTTTTGTTCCTGTATCTGTCTCATGGGGTGTGGTGACTGCTTTATGTGGGTGTAAGGATAAATCAAGTTAACTCTCACCATGAAGCACTCACCACAGGTCTTGCATAACTCAGTAAAATAATAGTTATTGCTATTATTAATCTACCCCTGGACAAAAAGGCAGTTGTACAACAATCTTAGAAACTAAAAAGACAAAGTCAAAGTAAATGAATGATTTGATCAATTTTGGAAAATAAAAATCGTTAGTGGAAAATAAAAGCATATTAGTCCAAGTGTTACTTGGTTTCACTGAAGGACAAAATACAATTTAATGCCTATTTCCCTTTTATCTGGATTTAGATTTATGTCATACAAGAAAGCATAAAACTTGAACAATTCAACACGTCATATTCCCTCCCTTCCTTCCTTCTTTCCTTCCTTCCTTTGTTCCTTCCTTCCCTCCCTCCCTCCTTTCTTTCTTTCTTTCTTTCTTTCTTTCTTTCTTTCTTTCTTTCTTTCTTTCTTTCTTTCTTTCTGGGTACCGGAGATTAAACTCAGGGGCACTTAACCACCAAGCCACATCCCCAGCCCTATTTTTTGTATTTTATTTAGAGACAGGGTCTCACTGAGTTGCTTAGTGCCTTGTTCTTGCTGAGGCTGGCTTTGAACTCTTGATCCTTCTGTTTCAGCTTTCCAAGCTTTGGGATTACAGGCGTGAGCTACCACACCTGGCCATCATTTCTTATTCATCCATCCATCCAGCAAATGTTTGAACTCTGAATATATGGCAGACACTGATCTCCTGCATCAAAGAGCTTTCATTCCAGCAGTGCAGGCAACAATGAACATACTGATAGCTATTACTGGAAAGACTGTATGTACTTTGGGGAGAAAGACTCTTGGCATTAGGCGAGAAGGAGAAGTGTTCAAAAAGGACTGTAGGGAAAATAGCAATGTCCCAACAGACTGGGGAGGAGGTTAATCCTGCAAATAGAACATGCAAATAATGACTAGAAGTATGGAAGAGTCTGGGGATCTCAGCTGGCTAGATCCTTGTTACTCAAACCACCATGCATGACCTGGCAAATCCCCTGCTTCAACTTTTCCACTCTGCAATGGAGATGGACAGCAGAGATAGGAGGAGCAGAGCTGCTAACGCTTCCTACGCAAGAGCTTTGTATGGAAATCATTGTCCATGAGCTCTGCAGGTCAGTGGCCCACTGTCTTACCTCAGCATCTCCCCACAATGCATTGCATGTAAGCACCAACTGACTTGTTCAATGAACCAGATGCTAAATAACATGATTGCAAGATCTTTACCAACAGACAACCCTAGCTGCTATATCTGACTTCTCAACTCTACTTTGTAAGAACAGAGTAGTACATTGTTTCTGAGTCAGTAGAAAGAGCTCAGGACTATGATGGGAAATACGGGGAAAAAAGATCCTCCTCTTTTTATGTTGTTCCAGGCCGATTGTCTGAAGGTTCTCCATATTCCCCCTCCCCTTGCACCTCCCAGTCACCTAGACTGAGGAACTGACCCTCTGAATTCAATAGCAAGCCTAGCAAGCCCCGATTATCATTGATGTGTATATATATGTATGTATTTTTTTTGGTACCGGGGGTTGAACTCAAGTGTACTGGACCACTGGGCCACATCCCCAGCCCTATTTTGTCTATTTTGTGTTTTATGTAGAGACAGGATCTCACTGAGTTGCTTTTGGAACTCGTGATTCTCCCGTCTCAGCCTCCCTAAGTACCGGGATTACAGGCATGTGCCACCGCGCCCGGCTCATTGGTAATATTTTTAAAGTGCTTGAAAGTCAACTGGGATTAAGACAGATACAGCCTGAATACAAGGTAGTGTGCTGTTATTTGAATTATGAAAGACTCGATGAATAAAGGAAAAGAAGAAAATCTCAGCACAACAGGTGAATAGCCTTTTACTGGAGGCTGGGGTTGGGGCTCCTGCTTCCCAGGGCCAGTGATCAAAGAGGATGGCAGTATGGAAAGCTGTGTGGTTCTCATCTCCATGACAGTGTGATTTTATGAACCCGTTTCCTTCTACATATCCCTACCTCCTCCAGTACTGAGCAGTGACTGTATGGAAGAGAACAGACTAGAGATAAGTATGCAAGTCTGTTTATCTCTCATGCTCTCAACAAAATATTTATGAACAGGATATGTTACCCAGCTCTTAGTTATAAAGAAGCAGGGATCTGCTGAACAGAATGGCACGTGGGTACTCATCGATGCTGTTTGAGTTGATCCGTTTTCCTGGTAACAGACAGTAAGTTCCTTCCTGCAAAATCACAGAGGCTCAGATGCTAGGTCTCCTTGGGATAAGACTGCGTTGTTAGGCACTATAATTTTTTGATTTTGCAGCGCACACGATGTCTCAGAAGAGGGATCTGTCTTTTCTAACAACCATCATTTTTAGATAAAATGGAAGGTATTCACATTATGTCTTCATCTTCTACATCTCGACTAGTAACAATATCAGAACTACCCCCTCCTGACAACTATATTCATTTCTCATTAAAGATATTTCATGTTTTATTCAGGAATTTAAATGAAGCTATCAGAGCCCAGAATGGCATCCGTTTGGTATAATTGTATCTCACTGATGCCAGCCCCAAGAGTTCTAATTAATATATATTTAGCTCCCTGACTGTCTTTAGACCAAACGGTTGAGTGTAGAAGACAGGAAGGAAAAAAAGAACACACACACACAGGAAAGTCTTTTTAAAAAAGAAAGAGTTTTTGGTAATTGTGCATTTGAAGGGCTTGACTCCTATATGCCAGAAATTCCTCTCAGGCCACTGAGTGCTTTATGAAAAACAGACTGAAAGATGATAATTATTTTTATTGATCACACATTTGAAGTTATCAATTTTTTAATCTCCTTGCTCTCTTTTTTCCTTTTTTTGTTTCCCCTACAAAAATGTTCATGCCGAGGGAATGACTTGCATTCCCAGCACTCCTTTGGTTTGGTCTCCCTTCTCCTCTCTGCCCTTTCCTTCCTTCGACCTCACACTATTAAAAAGCAATATTGTTCCTCTTTGCCAACGTGAAAATGACTGGAGCCATCTTGGGATTACTTGGCCTCCCTAAACCCATAATATGAACAGAAGCTAATTGGGTACCAACCTCGTTCCTTGTGGGGTTTGCCATCCCCCTTATTCCCTCCAACCACATCCCCATTCTCCCTTTCAGGAAATGAGTTTGGGGACATTTCTTGTGCTGGTCTAACATTGGAATTCATAGCACTTGTGTTCACTTAGAAACCTCAATTCACTTCGGTTCCTGGGATGCTCTGGGATTGTGGTTTATAAATCACTCCTCTGAGGCACTATATGTGAAGATCAAGACCCCTGTGAGCTCCAGTCATATTAAACTGCACCAGGCGATGGAGCGTCCTTAAGAGTTTACAGTAAAGAAAATCAAAGACCTTATAAATAGGACAATTCAATTGACACTTTCAACATTTCCAAAGCACTGCTGAAAAGAGAGAGGGTGCTATTTTCCTTTGTTCCCAATCTTGGTTTCATTTGCTGTTTGGCTGAGGGTGTCTGTTCAATAGGACATAAACTGGGGTCTAGAAATAGGCTGCGCTCAAACTTGACTTGTCACCTCTACAACATTTAGGGATCATTTAGTGGATTTTTAGCTTTTCATAAAAATACCATGAATCTGATTCACATTACAAAGATTTGTTTTTGTCCTTGGATCTCTATAGTGACAATTGTCAATGCCACTTCTCCTTGGTATAGAAGTGGTGTGTGCTTCCCCCTTACTGAACGTGTGAAGTGAGTGCAGCCAGCAACTTCATCCCAGTGAGCAAATTTCCTTAGTTGCAAAAGAAAGATATAAACATGTTTATTTCATTAGAATGTTATTAGACTTCACGTGATAACAACAACAGAACAGCTTAACGCACTGAATGCTTATCATGCCTAGCCTCTGTACTCATTGCCAAGCATCCATCTTTACATTCAGTAATAAACAAGAGTTATATTGTAAATTGGCAAAAGTTTTATTCTTATACTAGTAGGAATAATATTTTAAAAGTCTGTATTTAGTCTAAATTTCTCGCCTCTGTCGATCAAGATGGGGTGTTTTGTGAGGTCTTTGAAAAAATTTCTTTTAGAAATGGACCCAATCGATTTGCCTCTCCATTTACGGCAGCAACGTCTAAGTGGACACAATCCTTTCCATGCGGGATTTGGAGAGAGCAGAGAGTGCTCCAGCACTCACGCGCAGTTGAGTGCCAGATATAACACCCCACGGCCTTATTGACCACTGCATCCATTTGACCAAACTCCGAGGGGTTTATGATCTAAAACGCCTCACTGCAAGGGCCTGATGACAGGTGTGTCAAGAGGAGAACAATAACCAGAAACAGATGCATGGAATATTCAGTGATGTGTCAGCCACTATGATGCATTTCAGCAGCATCCATCCTCACCCAGAAAAATAAAATTTAAAGGCAGGAGGGAAAAAAAGAACATTTATTTCCATGAGGTCAATTTCCATGCCAAACAGAGCATCTGTCTGGCTTTTGTGTTTGGTATAAACAGGACTTACACACACTCAAAAATAATGTCAAAAGTTCAAAGTGTAGAGAGTTGAGAATTCTCACATGGGCAAATAAATGAGGTCTGCGGATTGGCTGGCCTTCACTCAGCTTTGCTCGAAGTGTTTCCTTGGGACCAGGGTGATGTGTGGCTTTGATTCTCTGCCCTTGTTCTTCCATAACCTGGTTTGGATTGTAGCCCAGTCCTAAGAGATTGGGGGTCACTCTGGCTTGATAGTGTAAGGTCAGAAAATGGAATGAAGCTCGGATATCTCAATTGAGATTTGAGTGTATAAAAGTATAAATCAAAAAAGCAAAATCCTTGAAGGGACACCTTGCAGCTGTCGCTACAAATGAAAGGTTTCAAAATAAGTAGATACAAAAACGCTGAGGCTAGTGCAACTAATAATTCCCTCCTAGTCCTACTTGAAGAAAACGAGAGTGCAACTGAACATGGAGAGGTAAAGAACACACGCCACTGCAAGCAAAGAGCTGGCCCAGATTCTTTCATAAATTTTATATTGCTTCAAGGGCAATATTTCGGGTATTTTGGAAAAAAAACCTCATCCTTCACATGCTTTTTTACAGGATGCAAATAGAAAATAAACTGAGTGATTCAATTAAACATCAAATTTGTAGGATTATTTGTTCTTTGTTCTTGGAAAATCTGAATAATCTCAAAGTTGAGTCATTCATTCAGAAAGGAAAAAAAAAAGTATGCAGACTTTGCCTTTACTCCTAAATGCCACTGCCTTTTTTTTTTTTTTTTTTTGGCTGTAGGATATTCATGATTTTATGTTTATTTAAACAGACATATCTCTAGTTTATGGGCATATTCCAGAATAGAACTGCATGTTGCTCGGAGTGCAATTCTTATGGGCAAACACCTGATCCCCTTTAATAAAAGATAAAAGGGAAACAATTCCCCTGTCATTCACAGACCTTACTGTGACTTGCCCATAGACATGGCCTTGTTGCTTGACCTTCCTTAGCCAGCACAAGCAGCCTGTGTCCTGAACTCCAGGTACAGTGATTATAATGATGCTTCTACTGCCACTTAAAAGTCTCCTGTAGCCGAACTTGTTTGCATCCTGAAGTACTCCAGGATTGGGATCACAAAGCAAGTCACAGGAGTGGCAGCAGCATGTGTGTGATGCCTTGGAAAATTGCTGTTCAACTGTGTAAAAGTCACTTTTCTCTAAGACACTGTCAAGGTCAAATTTTCCAAGAACCTTGCTTTAAAGCTGTGTCTTTTCTGCCGTGGTCAAAAAAGGCAATTCCATTTTTGGAACAATCATCCTTAATGTGTGTTTCTTTTTCTGGTTGTTTTCCTTGTTTGGAAGAAGTCAGTGTAGAGCATGTTTGTACAATGGAATTCGCGTACTGATTGGCCATGTGAATATTTCCCAAAATGTTTGTTGTGGATCCCAAAGAATGTGAGTAAATTTTAGGAGAACAGAATGACCCTGGGTCAAATAAGTTTGCAAAATACTGAATTAAACATAAAAAAGCTGTTTTAAAGGCAGAATTTTCCAGAATATTTAATATGAAAGGTAAAATGTGATTTCTCAGTGGAAAATGTCCTTATACCATTTCTACATTTTTGTTCATATTCCTTTTTTTCTGAGACCATCTCTTCTGTTCTAACGCTCCAAGGAACGTTAGGAAATGCTGAGCTAGGTGCAATGGCACACACCAGGCTCTGTGAAGAAGAAAAACACTGCTTTTTAAGATGACAAACATCAAGAGCAAGTGACATTGGAGTTTAAATTAGATTAACTGGCCTATGATTCTATTTAAACCAAATTGAAGGTAAAAGAAAAAAAAAAAAGCACACAAACCATCATGTACTTGAAATGGAAAAGAATAAGGGAAAAAAAAGCTTTAAAATGTGAACTAACCTCTTCAGCAAACACCCACATATAACTTCATAAATCATTTAAAATGTGACAAGGAAAAGAAAACCTGATCAAATGACTGTCCAAATAATTATAGTTTATTCTTCAACTTTTTCTCATTGAAATCACATTGTCATTTGAGTAGTCATCTTGACACGACTAATTATTGCTATCCAAGGAAAAAGAAAAAAAAGCCTCAAAATGTAGTTTAACCAATTCTCACCTTCATAAGCACTCATGGGAACAAGGCAGCCTGTAGAAAATGGAAACTCAAATATTTCCCTTGCTCCTCCTCCTCCTCCTCCTCCTCCTCTGAATCACCTACATGAGTTTCCTAGGACCTCTCCTCTCTCTGCCCTCTTTCCTCTCACCTCTTCTTCCATCCTTCATCTGTTGGTTTGGCCCAAAAATTTAACCTTATACAGCACCCTGAGTTGTGACCAAGGCTCATGGGTGGCATGGGTCCTGCCACACCCTGAAATTCAGGGCTGGGAGCTTGAACAGCATCAGTTTCCCCCGGCTCCATCTCTTCCTCTCTGACATGCTCTGTTAGAACCCCTCCACATCTTGGAAGCTTAAGAACAGATGGCCTCTACTTTTTTGTGTTTTCATTCCTAGTCTGCAGTGACATCTGCAATTTGGGGGGTAACTTCAGAGGTATTGATAGTTGTTAACTATGGTCACCCTTCCCCTCAAAAGAATGGCACTTAAAGAGGAGAAGGGTCAAATCCACCTGTGGATAGCTATCTGAAGGTATATGTTCTAGAACTCTGATCTGTGGAAGCCAATATGAAATTCCATTCTGGGGTTCTGTCATGGACAGCTCCATAAGTCTTTTCTATTAATCATTCTCATGACTCTAACTGAGCAATTAACTTGAATATATGACTGACTTCCTCAGCAAGAAGTGTGGTAAAGAAACTGGTCTTCTCATCATTTTCTTTCAAATGGAAAGAAAATTGCACACCGTGCATGCTCACATCTGAGAGACAGGTATGAAATCGTTCCTGAAATGGAATCATTCCGCTTTGATCATTGTTTTCTTCCATGGTTATTTCTTAAGTATATATGTAACCTCAAATCAAGGGAAAGAAAAACACCTCATTGAAAATAAAATTGCCTAAATATTTCAACACAAGCACAATTTGCTGTTGCCTGCATTCAGGGTTGCTTCCTGTCCTGGCTGGTTACAAGATCCTTCCAGGGAACATGTTTCAAGGGATGAGAATGAGGCCAGTGCCTGCTGATGTTAAAAGGACATGGCATCTGCACTAGGCTAGAGAGGGGGCTGGTTGCACAAATTAAAGTCAAACACATCACAGCCCGATTAGCAGACATAGGCTTGAGTGTATTGTCTAGTTTTTTTTTTTTTCCCCCCCTCTATAAGTAATAGTGAGGCAATTAAAAAAGAAGAAAAGAAAAAAAGAAAATCAATAGAAAAAAAGTATAGACAGACTACTCCATTTGTTTTTTATCATTTTTTTCACCTTTTCTAGTCTTGATTTCTCCTTCTGGTTATCAGAGAAAACAATTTACAAATAAATATAAAAAATGTTTATATATAGGTGGCCTATTTAATCTGTCATTGACTTGTTATGGTCAATGGGAATTCTTACCTAGATGCAGCTTGGAAATATAAATCCACTAAGGAAATAAAATGCAAGAAAAAAAATTAGTTCTCTTATTGCCAAAAATCAGAGAAAATAATATGTTGAAACTTTTTTCTTAAATGATTTAGAATTTCATCGAGCCACCTTTTCATGTACTAGAGGATTCCTCTCGATGGGTGAGTTCACCCATGAACAGCTTTAGTTATTCGATATTTTAAAAGAATCCTTTATTATATTAAGAGAGAGAGAGGGAAGCAGAAGTGAGGGAAAGAGTCATTTGTGTGGGAGAAACCAAAAGCTGTGTGTGGGAAGCAGAAGGTTTCAAATGCAACATCTTTAATGAACACAGTTTTCATTCTCACAGTCACGAGCGTGTTTGAAATCTGTCATGGTCCACTGTGAGGGCAGGGAGGGCAGTTTCATGAGACAGCAGGGTTGAAAGTTAAGCTTGTAAAACCAGTAACCACTAATTTAAATCAAGCCAAAAGAAAAACCCAATACAATTTTTTGTTGTGTTTAATTTTTTTCCCCCCACATTAATCTGTCTCAGGGAACACAGAGTGCAGAACTCACAAGACTGGAACAAGGAGGAATTGCAACAGAAAGGCAGAGAGACAGAAGTGACTTCCCGCTCTCCTTCCGGCCTGGAACTTCCTTTGTTCCCTTAATCACAAAACAGCTGTTTCCTCTGGAATCGCACATCCCATCTGGCAGAGTCTCCACCTCCTGCACATAATGCATATCAGCTCTGCATGTTGATATGAAATCTTCCTTTTCCCATCCTTGTCCTTTCCCTCCCACCAGATCCTGGATTCACTTTGTCCTTCAGGAGGAGGTCAGCTAGGAAAAAAACAAACAAACAAACTAGAGAAGTATTTGAGATTCAGATTGTTATAATGGCAAAGTAAGTAGTTGATATCAGATAACTACCTTGGAAACACATTTCCAGACCCTCCTTTAGGAGACAGAAATTAGTGGACAGTATCCCTTTCCCAGTTTATTTATTTAAATTAGTGCCTTTTCACAAGCATTAGCATATTAACAACTGTTTGGCAGTAACTGGAATATAACCATGGGGGATAGATATACAATGAACTGTGAACTTAAGTTCTTTCTGTAAGAAATTTACAATTGTATGGTAAACTCACAGAGACTTATGGTGTAAAAAATAAGAAATATGCAATCTTCTTTTTACTAACAAGTTTGGGAAGAAAAGACATTGTATTATTCAGCTTTATTTTGTTTTGACCAAGATATCTGACAAGAACAACTTAGAGTAGAAAAAATTTATTTTGACTCAGTTTCAGAGGTTTAGTCCATTGTTGGCCTGCTTCATCACTCTAGGTCCAAGATGAGGCAGAAGAACATGGCAGAGGAGTATTGCTCCTTCCAGGATAGCTAGGAAGCAGAGAGAAAGGAAAGGAGAAGAGGCTATAGGAAAGATTAACACTTCCAGAGAATGCTCCATGTCCTACCTCTTCCAGCCAGACTCCATTTGCCTATAGTTACCACCCAGTTAGTCCATTCAAACTAGGATGGACTGATCAAGTTACAGCTCTCACAATCTAATCGCTTCATCTGTGAATATTCTATGTTGACATAAGCACTCTTTTTTTTTTTTTTGGTACTGGGGGTTGAACTCAGGCGCACTCGACCACTGAGCCACATCCCCAGCCCTATTTTGTGTTTTATGTAGAGACAGGGTCTCGCTGAGTTGCTTAGTGCCTCGCCATTGCTGAGGCTGGCTTTGAACTCACGATTCTCCTGTCTCAGCCTCCCAAAGTGCTGGGATTACAGGCTTGAGCCACCGCACTCGGCTGACATAAGCGCTTTTAGGGGACACCTCATATCCAAACCCTAACACACATATAGAAAAAATGAGAGGAAATATAAAGTCCCAGTAATATAATTGTGAAAGAATGGAGTGTTTATCATATGGCTTAAAAATGTTGATAGAATGTAGGGTAAGAAAGAATCAAAGGATCTGTTTGTTAGATTATGGTAGGTGAGGGAATGAGTCAAGGAAGGCCCATGGGTGGAAGTGTACTGGTTAAGATTCTCCAGGGAAACAGAGCTAATAGTAAATTATATATCTATACATTTTTTCCAATAGGCTATAGGCTATCTCTCTCTCTCAGAAAAGATACATACTTACATAGATAGGAGGAGATTTATTATAGGAAATTGGTTCACCTTGGTATAGAGGCTTAAAAGTCCTACTATCTGCTCTCTGCAAGGTGGAACACCAAGAAAGTTAATGGTGGTATAATTCAGTCCAAGTCTGAAGACCTGAGAACCACAGAAGTGATGATGTAAGCTGTTGTTTGAAACCCAAAACTGGAGAACAAGGTGTATTGACATATGGAGACAGGAAAAGATGTTTCTGCTCAAGCATAGAGCTCAAATTTGCCTACCCCCCACCTTTTTATTCTCTTCAGGCCCTCAGCAAATTAGATGATGCTCAGCCATGTTGGAGAGGGTCATTCATTTTACCAATTCTATTTATCAATTCAAATGCTGAGCTCTTCTAGAAACATCCTTTCAGTGTCACTCAGAAATAATGTTTCACCAGCTATCTGGGTATTCCTTAGCCCAGTCAAGTTGAAGCATACAATGAACAACAACAGCTATTATTTTGTATGAATGAGTTGGAAAAGAAGTCGAGACAATGGAAATTGGCTTAAGTAAAAACCCATAAATGTAAAAATGTGATTTGGATTTGAGAGAGACCATAGAAGTCATGTAGGCTGCTGTCTCATTAGCCAGAAGGCATAGTGGATTCCAGAGAAGAATGCACCATGTTCCTGGGCCCTCTGGGATGGAGATACAGGCAGAGTTCATGCTCTTCCTCCCCTGGATGACAACATTCTGTTTCTGATATTCCTCTCTCTAAAGTCTTTGTGGGTGATTCTCATGTGCTAATGGCTAGAGGCCTGTACATTTAAGGGAGAAGAGGAGATGGCCTCAGGTCTTAGTTTTGCATCCTTATTAGCCATATGATCTTTGGAAGGTCATTCAAAACTCCAAGGGTCTTATATTTTCCATTGACAAAATGAACATTATTTGCATCTAACTCCTTAGACAATGTGAAGATAAATCAAGTGCTTAGCCCAATAACTGCACAAAAACAGTTCAATGAATATTTACTAAGTAATAGTGGAAATCATTGTTATCATAAAGGATAATTTGAGTTGGTACATGACTGACTTAGCAAGAGGCAATATGTTTTTGAGAAAAATGAAAGAAATTATGTTAGAGCTGGTGCTGTGGTGCATGCTTGCAATCCCAGTGGCACAAGGGGCTGAGGCAGGAGGATTGTGAGTTCCAAGCCAGCCTCAGCAACAGAGTGAGGCCCTAAGCAAATTGGTAAGGTCTTGTCTCTAAATAAAATATTAAAAAAGAGCTATATATGCTAAACTCTAGGCCACCATCATTCTAAATGGAGAAAAATTGAAAACATTCCCTCTAAAAACTGGAACAAGACAAGGGTGCTCTCTTTGCCCACATTTTTTTTAATATCGTCCTTGAAACCCTAGCCAGGGTAATTAGAGACAGGAAATAAATTAAAGGGATACAAACATGAAAAGAACTTAAACTACCCCTATTTGCTTGTAACATGATTCTATATTTAGAAGATCCAAGAAATTCCACCAGAAAAATCCTAGAACTCATAAATGAATTCAGTAAACTAGCAGGATATAAAATTAACACCCAGAAATCAATTGTACTCCTATACATCAGTGATGAATCTACTGAAAGAGAAATTAGGAAAACTACCTCATTTGCAATGGCCTCAAAAAATATAAAATACTTGGGAATCAATCTAACGAAATAGGTAAAAGACCTCTACAATGAAAACTACAGAACACTAAAGAGAGAAATTGAAGAAGACCTTAGAAGATGGAAAGATCTCCTCTGCTCTTGGATAGGTAGGATTAGCATTATTGAAATGATCATACTACCAAAAGCACTACACAGATTTAATGCAATTCCTATGAAAATCTCAATGACATTCTTCATAGAAATAGAAAAAGCAGTCACAAAATTTATTTAGAAAAATAAGAGACTCAGAATAGTTAAGCAAACCTTAGAAAGAAAAGTGAATTAGGAGACATCACAATACCAGACCTTAAATTATACCACAGAGCGATAGTAACAAAAATGGCGTGGTATTGACACCAAAACAGACATGAAGACCTATGGTACAGAATAGAAGACACAGAGACAAACCCACAAAAATAGAACTAGTTCATACTAGATAAAGGTGCCAAAAACATGCTTTGGAAAAAGATAGCCTCTTCAACAAATGGTGCTGGGAGAACTGCAAATTCATATGAAAATGAAATTAAACCCCTATCTCTCACCCTGCACAAAGATCAACTCAAAATGGATCAAGGACTTATTTAGGCATTAGAACAGACACTTTACACCTAACAGAAGAAAAAGTAAGCCCAAATCCACACCATGTTGGCTTAGGAACTGACTTCCTTAATAAGATTCCTAAAGTGAAAGAAGTAAAATAAAAAATCAATAAATGGGATGAATTCAAACTAAAAAGTTTCTTGACAGCAAAGGAAACAATAACATGAAGAGAGAGCCTATAGAATGGAAGAAAATCTTTACCACATGCACCTCAGATAGAGCACTAATCTCCAGGATATATAAAGAACTCAAAAATCTTAGCACCAATAAAACAAATAACCCAGTCAATAAATGGGCCAGGGAACTGAACAGACACTTCACAGAGGAAGACATATGATTGGCCAACAAATACATGAAGAAATGTTCAACATTTCTAGCAATTAGAGAAACCAAATTAAAACTACACTGGGATTTCACCTCACTTCAGTCAGAATGGCAATTATTGAAAATATAAGCAATAATGAGTGTTGGCCAGGATGTGAGGATAATGTACACTCATGTATTGCTGGTGGGGCTGCAGATTGGTGCAACTACTATGGAAAGCAATTGAAGATTCCTCAGAAAATTTGGAACGGAAACACCATTTGACCCAATTATCCCACTCCTTGATTTATATCCAAAGGACTTAAAATCATCATACTACAGTATGATGTATACATAGCCACATCAATGTTTATAGCAGCTCAATTCACAATAGCTAAACTATGGAACCAACTTAGGTGCTCTTTGACAGAAATGGATAAAGAAAATGTGGTATATATACACAATGGAGTATTACTCAGCCATTAAGAAGAATCAAATTATAGTATTTGCTGGTAAATGAATGGAACTAGAGAATATCATGCTAAGTGAAATAAGCCAATCTCCAAAAACCAAAGGCTGAATGTTTTCTCTGATATGTGGATGCTAATTCACCATCAGGGTTGGGGATTGTGATGTAAGAATAGAAAGAAGTACTTTGGATTAGACAAAGGGGAATGAAGGGAAAGGAGGGGGAATGGTAATAAGAAAGACAGTAGAATGCATTAGACATTATGTGCACATGATTACATGACCAATGTAATTCTACATCATATACAACCAGAAGAATGAGATGTTATACTCCACATATGTATAATATATTGAATGAAATACATTATAATATCATGTATTACTAATAAGAACAAATGAAAAACAATATGAGGATATGGCTCAGTGGTTAAGCATCATGGGGCTCAATCCCTGGTACCAAAGAAAAGAAAAGAAATTAAGTTAGATAAAGACATCAGTGATATTAAAGAGCAATTGAGAACACATAATGTTTAATATAAACAAGAATACTTTAGGTATTGTTTTGTTTTTTTAAATGATCTGTCCACATGAACATTTTCTCAATAATTCTAAAACAAAATTTAATACCTAATAAATAAATTTATATGCATTTGGAAAAATTTATAATTACATGTAACTATAGAGTGTTGGTCATTAAGAGTACAATTGATTGAGTCAGGCATCCTGACTTTGGGTTCTGCCACTTAGAAACTGTGAGGCTTTAGGCAAGTCACTTAATCTCTCTCAGCCTGTTTGCTTATCTGCAAAAAGGAGATGAGACTGTGAAAAGAGTTGAGTATATTAATATAAGCCAACATATTTGAACAGAATCTAAAATGTGAGTGTCAGAAACTATTATGAATAACCTTTGAAAAAGTAATGATTGGTAAATAATTAGTAAATAATATCTTAGGCACAGGTTTATTTTTGTAGTAAATACATAACCAAATGATTTAAAAAGTTTTGGACTACTCTTTCTACTGTTAATGCTAAGGAAAACTAAACAATTTGTGTGCAAATATCTAGATTTTACTATGCACCAGGTGGCAGAAATTATGTTGATAGGCTCAGTGCAGGAAGTGATATAATTAGCCTTATAGAAGTTGAAATTGAAATTCCAAGTCTGTAAGTACTTTTTATTTTATTGAACCTATAACAATTCTTGTGATTGATTTATGTTCATTTTTCAACTTCGATGGAGAGGGCATTTCACTTAAAGTGCCTGAAAGCCCAATGTAATGGGGCAGCTTCTCCGTGCTTCTCCAAAGCATTAATGAAACATCCCTCTAAACCAGTTGTTCTCAAAGTATCATCCCTAGACCAGCAGCATCAGCATCACCTATTATCAGAAACACAAATTCTCAGATCCAATCCAGACCTGCGGCTTCAGAAACTTTAGGTGGGGACCAATGTTGGTCCATGCTTCAACAAACCCTCCAAGGATTTGGATTTTTAACCAGTCTGTGCCACTGTGGTAAATCAATGCAAATATCAGAATTGACACCAATCAAGCACTAAACCTGGTTATCAGAATTGCTGTTGGACACTGTTGAAGGAGCATGCACACATTTTTCCCATTCACTCCATTTTCCATATGATGCCTCCCTCTGCTGACACATTCTTCCTTTTAGATGTGTTAATATTACTAACCAGATTGTGGTGAAGTGACTTTCCCCTGAGCCTCAAAGTCATTTCTGTCACCTCCCATCAAGTGTTTATTTAATTAGTTTAACGCTTGGAAGGCAGCTGTATTTTCAACTTCTTAAATTGCACCTCCCTGTTCCTAATTCACTGCCCACCCACCAGACCACTGCCAGTGATTAGAATACTAATTTTAGTAGAACATGGTGATTGGTGTTTGGTAATGATTAGTTTAGTCCTTGAGGTGAGTTAAAAGGAACAGAGTGTTTAACTAAAAGGCAGATGCTGTGATCTTGGTGCTTAAAAGAGTGTCTAGTACTAGAGAACTCTGGACATGAAGGAAAGGGAGTGAACATAGAATTAGAAGTATAGGTGCAGACAAAAAATAGGGAAAATATTTCAAGATGAGACTAGAATTCTGAAGCACTAATGTATTTTAAAGTTAGATGCACATATGAAGGTATGATAGAGGGAATCAATTTTAGTCAAATATCATATGTTCTAGACTACTTTGATCAATGTAAGTTGAAGGGAGGAGTAAACAAGTACTCAACCATCCATTCACCCTTACTTGCACGAAACCATCTATCCATGCATGCAACCATCCATTTAACCAGGTGTCCATCCATCCACCTATCCAGACATTCATCCATCTATCCAATTATCTATCCATTCATCTATCCATCCTTCAAAACATTCATTCACCCATCCATTCATCCATCCACCCATCCATCCATGCATCAATCCATCCATATGAACATCTATACATTCATTCATCAGTTGATCTACTCATCAGTCCATTCATTCACCCCCTCCCTCTCTCTGTCCATCCTTCCACACAACAATAATCTATGAAGTAAGTATCATGTGCTAGACATGATTATAGCAATGGGCAGAAAAAAATTACTTGCCCACTGAAGGTTTCTTGCTACTGAAGGACACAGATAAAATATAGAAAAATGGACAATATAAAAATTATAATGATATATTTAATGGGAAAAATAAAATCAGTGGAGTCTGAACATGAGGGACTTGATTTTAAATTGGTGGTCAGGGAAGGTATCATTGAGATTATGATATTTGGATAATTCCCTTCCTGGAGGGTATCTTCTTAGGGGAAGATCTTTTCACTTAAAGGGAAGGCAAGTAGAAATTTCTAGAGGCAAGGGAATTCTCATGTGTTCAAGGTTCAGCGAGAAGTCTAGTGCAGAAATTGAGGGGAGTGTTCAAGAGAAAGTAGTAAAACATGAGGTCAGAGGGCAAAAGGTGGCCAGATTGCCTAAGCCTTGAAGTGCACTGAATCTTGTTTTGATTTTATGCTAAAAATTCTAATAAACATGATCTGGTAAGCCAAAGGCTTGTCCATTCCAGAGGAACATTGACAAATATGACAAGATAACCCCTTGAAGTCACTGGACCAAATGGGAAGGATTCTCTGCTGAAAGATGAAGAAATTTACAAAACATGGTATGAGAAAATGGTCAGTGACAAAACAGAAAATGGTCACTCATCACAGAAGTTAGTCCTGTCCCTTCATGAAGGCTCTGAGTGTTGAACATTGGGTGTGGGAGTTTCATAGTACCCAACCAGGCCAACAGTACCCAGTGACTATTAAGTGTATGATGATGGTTCTGTGCCGGAGGGTGAAATGGCAAGCATTCCCAAGACAGAAAACACTGCAGCAGTGAAGAAGCAAGCTGTCCCAGGATCGCACAGCAGCCCTCAATGGTTGAGAATTAAACTGACCCTAGACTGCAGAGAGTGTCTGTGTTATGGTTTGGACCTGGAATATCCCCTTAAAGTTCACGTGTTGAGGGCTCTGTGGTCTCCAGTCCAGCCATGTCTTGAGGTAGGAATCTGGAGAAGTGATTGGATCATGAGGGTTCTGACAACATCAGTGGATTCATTCATTGATAGCTGAATGAATTGTTAGAAGTAGGTGGGGCATGGTTAGAGGAAGTAGTTTACTGGAGGCATGCACAAGTAATAGTTTGTCCCTGGTTCCCCACCCCCTCTTTTTTTCTCTCTCTACTTCCTGAATGTCATAAACTGAGTAGCTTTCCTCTGTCACACCATTCTACCATGATATTCTGCCTCCCCTTAGACCCAGAGCAATGGACCTGCCTGACCTAAGACTGAAACCTCTGAAAGCAGGAGCCCAAATAGATCTTTTCCTTCTTTAATTTATTTAGGTCAGATATTTTGGTCACAATTACAAAAAGGCGATTAATACTGCCTCTATTCCTGTCTCCATCCTAACTCCACCTAAATCATTAGGTGGAGCCACAATGGCTATGTTCTGCAACAGACATGATGTGTTTATGCTGAAAGAGATCCTCTACATCCCGCTAACTTGACTGTGTGTCCTCAATGGAAACTAATTGTAGTGGAGGAAAGTATTTCAGGATTACAGATGACAGTTGTCTGACAGGGTAGTAGATCTAGGGCCCCTCTACATTTGCCTTTTGTTATTCTGGTCTGGAGTCTTTTTAAGCATCCCTTCTCCAGAGCACATGGTGTGCTCTGGGAATGACCAATAGTTCCCTCCATTATTGTTTGGGTGATGCTGTTCTAAGGATGGTGAAACTGCATCCTGACTAGGAGAAAAAGAGAACCACTGTTAATTGAGGATGGCTGCCACAACAGAAAATCTGCATGGGGGTGAAAAGCCTGTGCTTGATGCTCACAGGAGTGTAGTTCCTACTATAATGCCCTCCTCCATAGATGAAGATGTGGAACTCACAAATAATACTACTGACTTTTAGTGCTGCCATCTTGTATGTGTCTGATACTATGCATCCTACTGGAGAAGAGATGTACATGGAAAGGGGTGGATTTCAATACATGCAATTCCTAATAGCACCAACATTTTTAGTTCAGTTTGAAGAGGCTGATAGAATTTATCTAAAAACCTGTAGTCAGCAGAAGTCAGTAAAGATTGTGCCATTAATCATGTGATTTTGTTTTCAAAGTGAGTTTATTTTTTCCTAGAAGCAATACAATGATTGAATGATGTACACATTGCCTGAAGAGTAAAGCTCTCAGCAATAAGCTCTCTAGATAGTTCTAGAAGTTTTCTGTTGAAGTTTTAATTGTCTCCATGAAAAAAGAAAACACAGTTGACATACCTGTTACAACTCATATTTTTGAAGTAGTGTGTAATTTTTTTTAAATAAAATAGGGTATAGTACTTTATGTTATCATGCTGGTTATAATAGGAATAGAACATAAATTTTCATATTTGTACAATTTAAATGAATAAAAATGTGTGTATAATGTTTTTCCCTTATGGTTCAACTATATAATTTTGATGTTGTTAAAATCTTGTTCAAGGTCTCATTGAGATAGCATTTCCTGTGGAGGCAGGGAGCTGGCCTCCCTGTGAGTGGCATAATTACGGTAACTCAATATTACCCATCCTTTCTTAGTCTGGCTCTGCCTCTCTCAACTTCTTCCCCACAATCATTAAGATGCTCAAATTCATCACTTAAAAGAAAATAGAGATTATTGTATGCAATTCAGTAACTTCCCCTGTGGGGAAACCAGGCAACTTTGAAGTTCTTTTCATTCTCAAACTTCATTAAGTTTATGCCAGTGGTTGTCTCAAATTAGTTTTATAGAGAGAGGCATTTCGCAAATTTGTCATTTATAGATTGCATTAAACTGACCTGATTTAGCTATGTTGTTTAGAGAGATGATATAATGTGTATTTATTCCCAGCTATTAGGTAGTAAATATATAGCAATTATTGGAAGTATGCAGGCTGGCAATGAGTCTCCTAAGTGATATATCTATTTTATCTAGAAGCCCAAATCCTTTCAAATCTGCTTACTTATTTAACAAAAATTTATTGAGCAGCTATTATATTCCATCATTGTGCTAGACATTGAGATCATCAAGGCCAATAAAGCTGAAGGGGAAGCAAAGAACCCAAAGTAATCTATGCCACAACACAAAGATGTGCTCTGATGAAGGATCCACAGCTGGTTGAAGAAGTAGAGAGAAAACTCCACTAGGAATCAGAGAGATCTGTAAACAAAGATGTGCGAGATGAGTAGGAGTGTGCTGAGGGGTTGGAGAAGTGTCTTGTGGAGAAATGGCATGACACAGCCCACCTGTGGAGCAACTCTGGGATTGTGGAGCAACTTGAGTGATGAGCAGTGAGAAGCCATTCAGCGGGGTGATGCTGGCATTTGATTAGGGCCTGAGAGCTGGAAATGTGTGTAGGCAGAATACAAACCTGGTTGGATTTGTGCTTCAGAAAGTTTGCTATGAAAGTGAGGCATGAGAAGGGCTGGAGGTGGCTAAAGGCAGGACAAAAAAATAGTTCATAAGAGTGAGTGAGTGAAAGATGTAGGTGAAAAGATGATGCATCTGTGGCAGTGAGTGGAGAGAATTTGAGAAATAATTTGAAGGTTCAATTAACTGCTAAAATCCTCCTCCCCACCCCCGTGCCCACACCACCAGTTTAAGAGCCATCTTTAACTGAAGCAGAAATGAGGGAACACATGTTCTCTTTGGGCTGATTGACACATGTCACAAGCTATTTCCATTATATACCAATGAGTGAAGAAGGCAGGTCCTATTCAGGAAGGCTCAGGACGTGGAGCCGAGAGGACCTGGGGATAAGTTACCTACTGCTTCATGATGCCTTGAAATGACACACTGTCCCTCCCACCTTGTCTTACTTCTTGCCTAGCTCCTGCCCTGTGGTAGAGGGATCAACTGGCCACTTTCTCACGTGGGCAGGGTCAAAGTGGCAACAGTGCAGAGTGCAGCTGGGAAACTATACTGTCAGTCATCCCTCTTGCCATGGAAGATCTGATGTCGGGAAAGCAGGTTTCTGGGTTGCAGATGCCATCTGGGCATCTGCAGAATTTATGAGAGCTTATTGAGTGGATTTATGGTGACATTCCTGCTTCAGCTGCTCTAGACCTTTTCTTACAGAGGGCACTGTCAAGCATAGGATGTGTTGGAAATAACATGGGAATCCTACAGACATGGTTTGCAACCTCATATGTCAGGTATGGTCTTTTTTGTTTGTTTGTTCGTTTGTTTTTATACCAGAGATTGAACTCAGGGGCTCTCAACCACTGAGCCACATCCCCAGCCCTATTTTGTGTTTTATTTAGAGAGGGGGGTCTCACTGAGTTGCTTAGCACCTCACTTTTGCTGAGGCTGGCTTTGAACTTGCAATCCTCCTGCCTCAACCTCCCGAGCTGCTGGGATTACAGGCATGCACCACTGACCCCGGCTTTGGCTTCTTTTAGGCAACCTACTTGACTTCTCTGAGCCCCATTTCCTTATCAGCAAGTGGGGATCAAATCTTAATTTGCAAATGTGATGCTCCACAAGCATCTTTCTATCTCGATGGTTCATAAAACTCAACATTTATAACCTGGTCCAATATGGCTGCTGGAGTTCCAGTGCTTGCATCACTAAGTAGGAAGAATGGAGGTAAAATAAAGTAAGCATCCTCCTTTAAGAGTATTTCTCAGTAGTGTCTTCTCTGGCTTTCCCTTACTTCTCTTTTGCCAGAATGTAGTCTCATTCATTGTTTTCTTTAACTACAAGGGAGTCTGGAAAATGTAGTATTTTAAATGGGCAACACGCACTTATGCTGACTGGGAGAAAGGACTTTATGGGCAGCTACAAGTGTCCTCACTTTTCAGATGAGAGGGAAATGACTTTAAAGATGTTCTGCTTATCTGTTTTTCCATAAGAAATTAACACACACTTAGTACTTAAAATCAATAAATATTTTATTATTCTCATAATTTTGTGGGTCAGGTATTTGGGTGGGATCCAGATCTATCAAGGCTGACTCATCTGGAGTGGCTTGAAGAGGGCGAGGTGGCTGGATGCAGCATCTGTGGTGTCACTCCTCAGTTCTTTGCTATTCTGTGTTCAAGATGGTCCTATTCACCATCATGCCTGGTACTTCAGCTGGTGTGGGTGGCATTGCTGAACTTGGCCAAGTATTTGTCTCTCCTCGGACTTCTCCACATGCTGACTTGGGCTTCCTCGCAGCATAGAAGCCCCTGGAAGCTATATTTCTTCTGTATTAGATGGCTTTCTCTGGAAAGAGTGTTCCAAGGGAAAAAAAGCAGAAATCATAAAATTCCCTAGAACTAGCCTCAGAAATCATACTTCTGTCACAACTCACTAAAGCCAATCCAGATTCACAGGATTGGGAATTAAGCTTCACATCTCATTGAAAGGAGGAGCAAAAAGTTGGCAGCCACCTTTAATCTACTGCAAACTAATTGCCTAAGAAAACCTGGCTGGGAAGCCAACAAGCTGGGCCTAGATCATAGACTTTTTAAAATGCAACATGGGTCCAAAGAGCAGGTCTTGATCTTTTTAAAGAGTAAATTAAGCAAGTTGATTTTAAGGATGAAAGATGATAATTGGTTACAGAACATGGGGGGTAGTCAGCATCTTCAAACAGTGTCTTCGTTGGGTGCATAAACTCCAGCTCTCAGTGGAAAGTGCCCTGGGACTTGGCACTGAACTCTTCAAGATGAGTCTGTTACGAAGTTAGCTGCCCCACCCCCAAATCCCATCCCCAGTCCCTTCACCCGAACAACTGGCTGCTGCTCTGCTCTGTCTTTCATATTTGTGAATACTCTCATAGGTCTGGGAAATCAGATTGTCTCATTTAAATTTAATTTGCATTTCTGTTTGAAGAATCAACCTGAGACATCAAAGAGAATCCAAAAAATGCACTACAACAATAAATGATCAAATGACTTCTGGAAACATTGCACTTTTATATCTGGAAATATTGGATCAAAACTCCAATTTCTTTTATTGTTAAAATTAAAGAGAGACTTAAAAAGAAACTGCCATGTAAGCCTGACATCACATTTAACCAACAGACAAATTGTTATAACCTGGTGAGGTTAGAACCATCAATACATGCATTCTTTATCTAGTTCATAATGAGTCAGATTTTCACAGCTACTTACTATGTTTCGACTGAGTTTCAAGTCAATTTTCTTCAAGTTAGAAAAATATTATTTAGAGTACAGGTCACAGATGCCTAATGTGCAATCTAGGAATAATTAAATTACCCATTTATCAGCTCAAAACAGACTGAGTTTGGTGTTGAAATGTGGCCTTTGAGGAACCAACTTCTCAAAAAAATTTTCATTTTAATTATTTGTGCATTTATTTTTTGAGGATCTAAAGCCCCTTTTTGTTTGTTAGCATATTTAGAGAGGACATTAGAAGGTTCTGTGTCTTAGTGAATCACTATAACTGTGAGTCCCAGCAGGTGTTTAGGAAAACACACAAATAAAAAAGTATGCAGTGGCCCTTCACAGGTGCAAAAGCATGTTCTCTTTCTACCAAGAGTGTGAACTTTCAAGCCTTTAAAAGGTGACTGGAAACTGAAGGAGTGATGTCTTGATTTACCAAGCATGCAGATCATACAATTTATAGTCAAGAAGTCATGGGTCCTAGAGCCAAGAAGTTTGTTAAGTATCACTCTCCAGAGGAAGGCCGCCCTTCCCAGGTGGGTGATCAGGGTTGATTTGTTTGTTATATGTTGGTTCAAGACTAGGTTGGGAGATTCAGTAATAAAAATTTTAAATCATGTCAAATGAAGATTTTTTTTTAGTTAAACTTAAAATTCTTAAAAATATCTAAGAATAGATTTTTGTTTGTTTTAAGAAGAGGGAAATGAATGTGGAATTCTAGGGAAAAGCATAGCATTTCTACCAGGTGCTGGGGAGGCTTCTTTATGTTTAGGAAAACCTGTTGATAGATCCTTGCCAGTCCCTCAACCCTCCACCTGCTCTAAAAGTGAGAGAGTATTCTAACACAGAGAGTTTGATGTATCTGTTGAACAGAGTTGTCGTAAAGTGAAATCTGTCCCCTAGCAATATAGTTTAGGTTTCAGCAAGACTAGAGAAGGATGAGAGGAGTGACCAGGGGAAGACTCATGGTAGGAGGACCCAACCCCTCCAACTAAATAGCAAGTGGATATGGGTGAGAAAGCCTGGCTGGTGCGCTAGGAGCTGGGAGTTGGAGGGAGAAAACATCCACACTTGCACTGATTTCAAATTCAGCTGTGATCAGGACTGATTGCTCTTTTCATGCTCTCGCCCTCACTGTATCCCTGAGATCACACAGTAATGACTGTACCTTGGTAACATGGAGAGAAGGGGCTCTTTTCTACCGAGGGAAGTAAAACCGGATCCCTGAGGAGAGTAAGCAGAGGAGGTGAGAGGCAGGTTCTTAGCTAGATTACCATGACTGGGCATATGGCAGTGCAGATCAAGTCACCAATATGACTGGAACATTCAACCTGTCCCCTTAAATACAAGAGGTGAGGGACCCCTTAATGTGTGTGTGCATGTGTGTGTTGGCATGTGTAGAAACAGTTTTAGAGAGGGAGCTCAGGCCCTGTATGTACATGGACAGCAACCAGGCAGAGTCCAACCCTCAGATTGCACATTTATATATTCAATGAAGGTGACTATGTCCAAGTGAGGCCAAAGTGGTTAACAGCTTTCCTCAGGAAGGACACATCTTCAGACTTTCTCAGGCAGCTATCACCATACATCATAAGCCCATGTGCACTGTCCTTCAGTGCTGGGCTGATTCCTGCAGGATACTGCCAAGGATTCATCTGGTCCTCTTTTTAATCTGTCTAGCAATAGGATTTTCCAACAATTCTTCCAGAATATTTGTTTTAATTCTATGTTATAAGCTCACCGTATGGATATTGGAAGGTGTTAATTGAGCAGTCAAGCAACAGAGAATTGTCTGCCAGCTCTGACTCAGTAGAATGTGAGATTGTTCCAGAATTAGAACAAATTCTGATTGAAAGAGGTGATTGAGAAGGAAGGGTGTGCGTGAGGGAACGACACTTCTCTGCAGTCTCACTCATCTCCGATACTAACTCCCACCAGATTTCAAAAACACAATGTAACCTAAGTACTTTTTCCATCTAAAGACCAAGAATAACAAAATGAGCTTCTGTTTATTCACGTCTATTGATTTTCATATGTCCAGTTAGTCCACATAGCTTTCATTTCTGGCCCCTGCCTCCCTCTGCTTGGCCTCAACCTCAGATAAAACTCTCATCACATAGCTTCCCCAGCTCCCAATTCAAAGCAGTGGAGACACTATTCTCAATGCTGTTTTTCTAACACAGATCATACCATGTCATTTTCCGGGTCAAAACACCACAATGACTGTCCATCATCCTTCAGAGTCTGGATTATCCCACCTGTCACCCCAGCCTCCACCCACACCTCATGAAGCATGCTGACCATGTAGAAACCTCTAGTGGGCACCAGTCCCCATTCTCCAGTGATGACTTACTCTGTTGCTGCTCCACGCTGCTGCTTGAATGGCCTGCCTCCCACACTCTACCCCACCTACCACAATGTGGTCTTTCATTTGTGGACAAAACTCCCACTCTCCTATACTCTTATCAAAGTATTTGCTTAACAAATCATTAACAAACATTCCCTGTGAGCTGCATGCTACATAATTTTTAAAAAATAATGTCAAATAATTCCATCATAATTTATGGTTATGGAAAGAACACAAAGATCACCCTTGTTTACAAAAAAACCAAGCGTTTTCATATAGACTATATCATTCCTAGGATCTTGATTTGAGGAAAAATCAAGCTATCAGCACACACACACAAAACGTATAAACCCAAAAGTATAAGCAAAGCAAAAACATGCAGTTCTATGAGGTTACAATTTCACAAGATTTTAATAAAGTTCATAATTTTAATATGATAAATTATAATTTTATTATGTTATTAGTAGACATATGTGTGATCATATTTTATTTAAAATAATGCAAAAATAACTATAGTGTATGGGTTTGATGTATTGAATCTCTATGGTATTTACATAGCAAATAGCTAGCTAATATGGAAATATATTACAAAATAATTAGTAAACTCCTAAAACACTGAATTTTAGAGAAAAAATATATTCTAAGTTATGGTATATTACTTCAACAAAGATGCTTTATAATGAAAATTTTGAGCAATGAAGCATTAAATAATGAGTTATTCTCAAGGATAAGGAGATTACCCATGTAGAAAGTGGAAGGCAGGGAAGAGTGAGAATGCAGAGGCCCAGTGGGAGAAGAGATGGAGGAAGGAGGGGCAAAGAGAGGGGTGGGCAGGGGCTGTCTGTGGCAGTTACAGACTGAGGAAGTTTGAGAAGGAAAAAAGAGGACCACCAAGACAGGATCAAAAGAGGGAAAACAGGGAAAGTGAATCACCCACATGAAACTTGCAAAGAGCAGCCTCTTGTTGAGTCAAAGTTGGATCCTTGTGGAGGTTCATTAAATCTTTCTAACCTTTCTAATAATATATGTTTAACCAGGAAACTATTTCTTTCTATCCTATTGGATAGCTCTGATCCCAGAATCAATTTACTTGCATTCACCTTATATAGTTTCATAGAAACAAGCAAAGGTATATTCCAGCATGAACACAAACACTGTTCAACACTCAGGATGATTTTAGAAATAATTCAAGGTTATGTAATTTAAGGCCATAAATAGCATTTTTTAATGTTTGGAATACATTTGAGATGTGTTAAAAACATATTAGGTTATCAATCTAATCAGAACCAATGTAAAAGAGAATAAGGAAAGGTATAATTATAATTAGCAGAGATGATTAAAGAAATTGCAAATGATAAAAAAATGACAAAAGCATATGCCCCTGGAATGAATTATTTATGTTCAGAATTATTTAAAAATTATTGTTGTTGTTGTTGTTATTATTATCATTAGTGTGTGTGTGTGTGTGTGTGTGTTGCTGGAGATGGAAACCAGGGCCTCACACATACTAGGCAAGTGCTCTACCACTGAGTAATGTCCTCAACTCCAATGTTAAGAATTATTTGGAAGAACAAAGAACCCATAATAGAACATGTGAAAGTTAATAATCAATGAGGCAAATGGAAAAATAATTTATTTAACACATTACAAGTAATAACAAAAACCACAAACCTAGAACATTTGACTAGAAGCTCTGCTTCATGTCAGTATCTATTAGGTTAATATTTACACAAACGCAAGTTGGGGTTTGTTAAGCCTTAACTGGTTAGGCATGATGAAAGTACTTCTGATAAGTTTGTGCCATAGAACAAAGATTCAAAACCCTTTCAACTGTGCACAGTGTCCAAGGAAGGGGCAAGCCCTTAGTCTCTTTCCTTAGGGGAGTTTATAGAGTAGTGAAGGAGAAAAATAAAAATATCATAAATAAACCAAGTGTAAAACCAGAGGACCAAAAGGAGGTGAATTAAAACCGCTGCGCAAGGCTTTATTGGAAATACACACTCTCAGGCTGAACTCTCCCATCCATCAGAGTGTGTATGGGAGAGTGGAGCCCGTGTTC
>PVHX01022211.1:0-28159 GCA_004024805.1 Geosciurus inauris | reverse complement strand
AAAAAAAGGGTGGAGTGGGGAGCTAGAGATTTAACTTAGGATAGAGTGTCCTGGGTTTTTTCCCCAATACTGTGAAAAATAAAAAATTTAAAAAAAAATTGTTTTAAAGTACTTAGGATCAGAAAAGGTTTCCTTGCTTTCCTTTTCAAATAATATAAATGGTATAACTCATTTCCGTTCCCTCTTCTCAGTAGCTACTTTTTTTGCTGCCAAGGATGCTGGGGATTTAACCTAGGGGCAATTTACCACTAAGCTATGTCCCCAGCCCTTTTTATTTTTTATTTTGAAACAGGGTCTCACTAAGTGCTTAGGGCCTTGCTAAGTTGCTGAGGTTGGCCTCAAACGTGTGATCCTTCTGCCTCAGCCTCCTGAGCCTCTGGGATTACGGGTGTGCACCACTTCGTGCAGTTCAGAGGCTTCTTATAATTGATTTGTCCCAAGTTCCCACTGACATTTTTCCTCTTTCCATTTAATAAGCCTTAATTCTATTTTTTCCCTGAATTTCTTTTTTTGGGGGAGGGGGAGGGTGTACCAGGGATTGAACTCAGGGTCACTCAACCATTCAGCCACATCCCCAGCCCTATTTTTTTTTTTTTTTTTTTTTGGTACTGGGGATTGAACTCAGGGGCACTCGACCACTGAGCTACATCCCCAGCCCTATTTTGTGTTTTATTTAGAGACAGGGTCTCACTGAGTTGCTTAGCACCTCACCCTTGCTGAGGCTGTTTTTGAACTCACAATTCTCCTGTCTCAGTCTCCCAAAGTACAGGGATTACAGGCGTGTGTGCCACTGCGCCTGGCTCCCAGCCCTATTTTGTATTTTATTTAGAGACAGGGTCTCACTGAGTTCCTTAGCGCCTTGCTTTTGCTGAGGCTGGCTTTGAACTCATGATCTGGAATTGCAGGCATGCATCACTGCGCCTGACTGAATTTCTTATTTTGAACTTTTTTTTTTTAATTCTTTTATAGTTACTTGGGGTATGAATCCTAAATGAGTTCTTAAGACCTCTAATGCCTCATTCTATCATCCACCTTTAACATATACACATTGGAGTGGAGGATGTTTTACTTATTATACATTTCCACATCCCAAATGTGAGTCCCCTTAACTGTTATAAAAACACCTAGCCGGGCGCCACGCCTGTAATCCCAGCATTTAGGGAGGCTGAGACAGGAGAATCACGAGTTCAAAGCCAGCCTCAGCAATGGCGAGGTGCTAAGCAACTCAGTGAGACCCTGTCTCCTACATAAAACACAAAATAGGGCTGGGATGTGGCTCAGTGGTCAAGTACCCCTGAGTTCAATCCCCGGTACCAAAAAACAAACAAACAAACAAAAAACCCTTGTGATTATAAAACATTTAATTCTAAAGTGAAATGCTAATTAGGACTTCTACCTTTCATCTTCCTTCCCTCTATTTTCCCCTAAGAATAATCTGGTGGGGCTGGGGTGTGGCTCAGTGGTAGAGTGCTTGCCTAGCATGCGTGAGGCACTGGGTTTGATTTTCGGCACCACATATAAATAAATAAAATAAAAGTCCATTGACAACTAAAAAATATTTTTAAAAAAACCACTTTAAAAAATAATAATAAAAAAAAGAATAAATCTGGTGGTTTTGCTTTTCTACTCCTGTGTATATATCAGTCCTATTTTTCTCCAAACCTGCAGTGTGAAATGGCCACTAGTGATAGACAGAGAGACCCAGAAGTTAATTTCAAAGACTTGAGAAAAACGAAAATGAAACTTGAACTGATGAGTGGACACATCCCTGCTGGTCACATTCCTAAACCCATCGTGATGCCTGACTACGTGGCGTGAGTATCTATCCAAATTCTTCAGGGTAGAAGTTGAGGAGTCCCATTGGGGCCTTTCATTTTCCTTCTTGTCTCCACATTAATGCTCCGCTTGAGATCATTTATGTGAATAATTGGTTGTTGTCCAAGAGGTAATGTACTGAACTGAAGGTACAGTGTAGTCAACGAAGAATAAGCTAAGCTGATTTCCCATTCAGCATGTTTTAATGACATAGTTGTAACTTTGGTTTATTTTTTTCCTCAGAAAATACCCTGTGATTCAGACAGATGATGAACGAGAACGCTATAAAGCTGTGTTCCAAGACCAGTTTTCAGAGTACAAAGAGCTATCTGCAGAAGTTCAAGCTGTTTTGAGGAAATTTGATGAGCTGGATACAGTGATGAGCAGATTGCCACATCATTCGGAAAACCGACAGGTCAGTGTCTGCAGCTGCCTAGGAGAACCACTGAAGTTTAGAGGAAAAATAAAATCTGACCATTTAAAAAATGTGGAACTATGTCTGCTGTTTTTGTCCAGGAAAGTATTTGAAATCTTCAGGATAACTAGTCAAGCTGGGTGTAGTGATGCACACCTGTCCTAGCTACTTGGAAGTCTGAGGCAAGAGGACAGACAGCAAGTTCAAGGTCATCCAGGGGAACTTAGCCAGACTGTGCTTTAAAATAAAATAATAAACTGGCTGGGGGCATAGCTGAGTGGTACAGCATGTTTGAGGCCCTGGGTTCAATTCCCACCACCACAAAAAAAAGAACAAAAAAAGTTTACTAGTCAAGATTACCATTCAGGGCTGGGGTTATGGCGCAGTGGTAGAGTGCTTGCCTAGCATGCGGGAGGCACTGGGTTCGATCCTCAGCACCACATAAAAATAAAATAAAGTTATTGTGTCCACCTACAACTAAAAAATAAATATTTAAAAAAAAAAAAAAGATTACCATTCAAGGGGATGATGGTATAGCTCAGTGGGAGAGTTCATGCTTTGTATATGGTCCTGGGTTTAATCCTCAGCACCAAACAAAGAAAAATAAATTGCCATCCAAATTGTATGAGTTAATGTCTTTTGCCTTTACTTATTAAATGGTATTTTATTTGCCTATTTAAGTAAAATATAAATGTGCCTAAAATACATACTAATTCACAGTTCCAAAGAAGAACGACACACTCAAGCTGGGATGAGGGGAGGGTGGGTATGAGGCACCACCAGTGTAGTACCTTTCCTCGTGAAGCCAACCAAGGGTTTCCAACCCAGGGTAAGGGTGTGTGGATCCAAAGCTGCAGATGTGAGGTACTAGGTACAACATCAGAGTGATATCTGTGACTATGGCAGAGAACCAATGGAACTGAAGCTTTTTCTTTCTTTTATTTTTTTTGGTACTAGGGATCAAACCCAGGGGTGCTTTACCAGTGAGCCACATCCCCAGCCTTTATTTTTTGAGATAGGATCTCACTGAGATGCTGAGGCTAGCCTTGAACTTGCAATCCTACTGCTTAAGCCTCCACAGTCACCAGGATTTCAACATGTACCACTGTACACAGAGCTAGTACCAAAGCTTTTTCTGAAATGTTCTTGTTTTGGTTCACATTTTCATATCTTTAAAACAAGAATACCTCATAATCAGTGACGACTTAGCAAGGCCCTTTCTAAAAAAACGAAAAAACTGAGGATATAGCTCAGTGGTAAGATGTTCCTGGGTTCAATCTCCAGTACAAAAAAAGAAAAAGAAAAGAAAAGAAAGCAATGATACAATATATGAAATATATGATACTTTATGTCCATCATTTCCACTTGTTGACTGTTATGAATAATGCTACTGTGCACATTTGTGCTCTTTTTATAAAGAAAACATATTCTAGTCTTTTGCTTATATGATTAACTTCTTTTATGATACTGAGGATTGAACCCAGGGACATTTTACCACTAAGCTATGTCCCCAGCCTTTTTTATTTTTTATTTTGAGACAGGGTCTCACTAAGTTGCTTAGGACCTCACTAAGTTGCTGAGGCTGGCCTTGAACTTGTTATCCTCCTTCCTTTCCCTCCTGAGTTGCTGGAACTACAGTGTGTACCACCCAGCTTTGTACAATTAAAAATTTAAAAACTTATGCAGCTTTTTAAAAACTGTCAAATGCATTTATGCATGTAAACATACAGATGTGTATATATAATTTTTTCACCTGAGAAACCCAGTTAGTTGAGCATCTTTGTTTGGACTATGGACTTGTAAGTATACATTTAAATGACTTATAATTATGAGCTATCTAAGCCAAATGTATACTATAGTGACATTTTCCCAATCCTGAAGTGATGGAATAGTGCTAGTGCCACGAGGCAGGAGAAATCTAGCAAATGCTGAAGGTTGAGGATCAGTTAGTACCATCTGGAAAACAAGCAAGGTTCACAAGTCTGAGAAGAGTGACCAAGTTTGGAGGCCATCAAAGGAATGTAGGAAGCGCTGGGCATGGTGTACACACCAGTAGTCCCAGCTATACAGAAGGTTGAGGCAGGAGGATCCAGTTGAGCCAGGAGTTCAAGGCCAGCCTGGGCAACACAGTGAGACCCCTTCCCTTCCACGCTCAAAGAAGAGGAGTGTGGGAAAGAACAAGCAGACCATAGTGGATCAGCACAGCTGGGAAGAGAAGGCTGAATGAGAGAAATGATGCTGAAAACCCTGACTGGTACTGTAGTCTTTGAGCAGAGACCCAGTGGTCTCCAGGATGTGTACTTTGTAGGAGTGTCAAGGGCTCCAGCATTTAGGTCTGCCATTGGGGTATCCAAGGGGTTCTGGTTACAATGGGGCTGAGAGACTGTCATCCCATAATGTGCCTACACAATTATTAACAACAGTCATCACCCCTGATTTTCAACGTGACATAGCAAGAACGTAACAAAATGATAGGCTTATGGGTGTTATCTGTGTCTTCTCTGGTCCTTATCTAAAGTAGAAATATTAATTGTATCAGAAAAGTTAACTTTTCATAGACCACAGGCTAAGCTTTGTCCTGGCAACAGTCTGCATAGTCTTACTCATTTTTCCACCAAGTCCCTGGGGAAGCTTGGGAGGCATTTCAAAATCCCATGGGGATGGGCTGGGGATATAGCTCAGTTGGTAGAGTGCTTGCCTTGCACGTTCAATCCCCAGCACCACAAAACAAAACAAAACTAAAAAACCTGTGGGCTTATTTGAAAGTACAGGTTCTCTCACACACCTGGTTGTGCACCCTTAAAAAATAAAACAATCACAAGATTTTTTCTGCAATTGTAAAGTAAGAGTATTGTTCCAAATAATCCCTCTGGTCCTCACCAGCTCATAAATTTAGTGTCTATGGCAGACTAGAGTGAGTTTTACAACTCTTATCTCTTCCTGCATCTCCAGTACAGATCTCCAACCCTGGAAGCTAATTTAATCCTGGCCCAGGATCTATTATTGTACACTACCACTGAATTAACAGGTTCATTTTTACTGCTGGCAAGTAATCAAAACACAAACAATTCTCATGGTCTCAGAATATAAAAGATATTGAAGAATTAAAATATATTAGGAAAAGGATGTGGGTAAGTGGTATGAAATGTTCTCAAGGGAAGCTTTTAAAACTATAAATTATTATACCTTTTTTTAGATTGCCTGTGTCTGATAATCTCTGCAGTTTTGCATTAAAAAATGAGGGCACTAGCCGGGTGCGGTGGCTCACACTTGTAATCCCAGCACTTTGGGAGGCTGAGACAGGAGAATCGCAGAGTTCAAAGCCAGCCTCAGCAGTGGCGAGGCGCTAAGCAACTCAGTGAGACCCTGTCTCTACATAAAACACAAAATAGGGCTGGGGATGTGGCTCAGCGGTCGAGTGCCCCTGAGTTCAATCCCCAGTACCAAAAAAAAAAAAAATGAGGGCATTGCTCTAGTAATGCCCTTCGGGTATTTGGTGTTCCCAAAGGGGACACCCTTTGGAAAGATTCTACCCCATAACATGTATTTATAGTAAATATAAAACTTAGAATACAATTAGAAGGAACCTTATTTTAGCTATTTTCAAAAGTTGAGTAGTCTCAATCTCTTAATCCCACCACCAGTTTCTTGAAAGGGAACTTGCCAAAGAAGATGAAAATGATATTAATAGCTCATGTGATTATTATGTACCAAGTACTTCAAATGAGTGAATCTCCTCACAATCCTTTGAGCTGGTTAGTTATGATTTCAATTTTTCTAATCAGGAAACTGAATCTTGGGATAAACAGCTTGCCTAGGGTCACACAACTGGCAGAGGATGATACTAGGACTAGAGTCTGGTTTTATGCATTCAGGAGTCTGTCTTGTTTGTCCCTGAATCCCAGTACCTGCCTGGCAGATAATAAGCCCTCAAACATTTCCTATGTGAATATTTTGAGAATAATTTTATTAATAATTATTTTCTAATTTCCAGTGTGTTCTGAGGTATGATTTGAGTAAATACAAATGTTTTAACTCAAATATACAATATATTATTTTTAGGAACATGAGAGAATTTCGAGAATCCATGAAGAGTTTAAGAAAAAAAAGAATGTGAGTAAAACAGTTTTCTTCTTTGAAGTGTATTCATTCTTATCTGGGTACACTGGTGATAATTGACAAACTAGATTCTTTTAGCTAAAGTACAATAGTCCTCCCTTATCCATGGTTTTGCTTCAAGGTTTCAGTTAACCACAGTCAACTATATTCCCAAAAAATTAAATAGAAAAATGCCAGAAATAAACAATTGGTAAGTTTTAAATTGTGTACCATTCCGAGCAGCCTGATAAAATCTCCACTCTCTCCAGCTTGCCCTGGATGTGAATCATCCCTTTGTCTAGCATATCCACATTGTACTCGCCACCCAAGTTACTTAGGAGCTGCCCAGTTATCTGCCCAGTTATCTGCCCAGATTGACTGTCAAGATACCATGTGCTTGTATTAAAGTAATAAGATTTTAATAATGACCCAGAGTACAAGAGTAGCAATGGTGGCAATTTTGCTATAGTATGTTGCAAAATTGTATGTTGTTATATATTATAACAACATACTATAATTGTTCTGTTTTATAAGTTGTTAGTCTCTACTGTGCCTAATTTATAAATTAAACTTTATCATGGGTTCTGCTTGTAGATATCTCCCCTCTCTCATATATATATATATATATATATATAAGAGAAAGATTATAGAGATAAAGATATAGAGAGAGATCGTAGCTATAGATACACACACATGCATAAAGAGAGGAGAGTCTGCTGTATTTCGTTTTTATATATCTTAAGACGCTGCTTGTTAGGTACAATGAGTGCTGCTGGAGGTGTTTTCTTATAATCCCAGGCCTGAATACATTCTATTCTGTCAATTTCACAGCCTAGGGAAGTGGGGACTGACATATAACTCTTCACCATCATTTCCTTCCAAATGATTATTTTATATCTTCCTACCTCCTCCTTCACTTAATCTCATAAATCAATAGAAACCAGAAAGACCTTTATTAATCTTTATTATACTTATTATTTACTTTTTATTATACTTCAAATTATTAAAGCTGCCTTATCTCTATTTATACTTTCCACTTGATTTTGGTGTGAACTTGAAACTGCTTTAAGAAACAAAGTCTATTTTTTTAAAAAATAAAGAACTTAACTGTTATTCTGATTAGAGAGATTTAAGAATCTGCTGCAAGTTATTCTGTGTAGTTCCATTTTCTGGGGTAAAGGGTTTTTGTGTTAATTGCTGAGAAAGCCAAATGCTAAAATAATAGCTATGTGTCTTTTATAGGATCCTTCATTTCTGGAAAAAAAAGAACGCTGTGAATATCTCAAGAATAAACTCTCTCACATAAAGCAAAGAATTCAAGAATATGATAAAGTAATGAATTGGGATATAAATGGTTATTCTTAAACCTTATCTGAAACTACTTTTTTTAACAAATTTACTATTTATTTACTGCTTTTTTATGCTAGTCTCTGTGGTAGAGAAGCAAGTGCTTCCTGAATCAGATCCTCATTGGCCTAACTGGTATGCAATGTTAATCAGTATGATTAGCTCAAACATTTCAAAACAGTTTCAACTCATTGGGAGACCCTGGGTTCACTCCCCAGTATCTGGGGGAGCAGGCATCAAATCCACTAAGAGCCTTCACTGAGACAGGAGGAATCCTATATTCATCTGTGTATAGTTCCATATTTGTTTATCTTGTTAAAATGTGTTGTAACTTAGAGATCGTGTCCTTGCTGCATGATGAGAAAGTAGACTGTCCTCCTGGTGCTGCTTTTCCTTTACTCAGGCAGGTTCCTAGGATTTTTCTAGGACAAATTTCCTAAGAGAAATTCTTTAAAGATTCTTCCTAAGGGAAGCCGGGCATGGTGGTACACACCTATAATCCCAGCACTTTGGGAGGCTGAGACAGGAGAATTGAGAATTCAAAGCCAGCCTCAGCAATGGCGAGGCACTAAGCAACTCAGTGAGAGCCTGTCTCTACATAAAACACAAAATAGGGCTGGGGATGTGGCTCAGTGGTTGAGTGCCCCTGAGTTCAATCTCCAGTACCAAAAAATAAAAAAAATTAAAAAAACATTCTTCCGGGCTGGGGATATGGCGCAGTGGTAGCATGCTCGCCTAGCATGCATGAGGCACTGGGTTCGATCCTCAGCACCACATAAAAATAAAATAAAGATGTTCTGTCCACCTACAACTAAAAAAATAAAAAAACAAACAAACAAACAAACAAACAAAAAAAAACGTTCTTCCTAAGGGAAAATGTATGACACCTTTTGAAAGGTGTCATTTCTCCCCTTGAAAGAGAGATTAAACCCCAGATCGACATTTTCAGGCTTTGTGATCTTGGGCAACCTTTGTGATCTTGCTTAACCTCTCTGTGCCTGTTTCCTCTTATGTAAAATGAGACGAAAGTAGTATCTACCTCATAGGGTGGAAATGAGGATTAAATGTGATCATAGTTGTAAAGCATTTAGAACAGAGCCTGCTTACAATAAGCACTATCTTAGTATTTGTGAACTCCGTAGAAGTGTTTGTGAAGTGAATAAACGGCGTAGAATGAGTCTCAAGAAGAGGTCCATAATGAGCAAGCCCAGCCAGCTGACTAAAGGCCACATGTCTCATAAGTTTCTTTTTGTCCTGTTAACTCTAATCCACACGTGAACTTAGGCGGATGCTCCCCTGGGGCTCTGTGGCCTCTGAGGTCCACCACAGCCTCCCTGTCTTTACTCAGTGTTACTCTGCAGGTCTCTGTGTTCCCAGAGCCCAGCCTTTCCGGTGCATATGGAACAGGACACTGAATGTTGTTGCATCCGTCCTAATGTCCCTTGATATTACATTTACTTGGAATCTCCTTTTGATTTATTGAGATGCTTTGTCTTTTAAAGACTCATCTTAGTTTTCAGGCTTTATTCATAAGAAACGTTCTATTTTTGTTAGGATGGACAAAAATTCTTTTTTTCTACGTTGAGACAGGATCTCCCTATATTGCCTTGGTTGGCCTCCAGCCATTGATCCTTCTTTCTCAACCTCATGAGTATGAACAAAAATGTTTTTAAAAAATTATTTTTTTAAATCACTGGAGAACCAAGCACTAAAGGATAACATCTTTGAGAAGCAGCACTGCTATTTCTTAGTGTATCACAAAGGTAAAGATTTTAAAACTTAATGAAATGTTTTTAAAGAATCATTACAGGGCCTGGGGTTGTGACTCAGTGGTAGAGCACTTGCCTAGCATGTTGGAGGCACTGGGTTCAATTCCCAGCACTTACATAAATAAACAAAATAAAGGTCCATTGACAACGAAAAAAATATTTTTTTAAAAAAAGAGAGCCATTGGAAAAGCAGGCCGCAGTGGCGCACACCTGTAATCCCAGTGGCTTGGGAGGCTGAGACAGTAGGATCACAAGTTCAAAACCAGCCTCAGCAATGGCAAGGCATTAAGCAACTCAATGAGACCCTGTCTCTAAATAAAATACAAAAATAGGGCTGGGAAAGTGGCTCCATGGTTGAGTGCCCCCAAGTGTAATCCTCGGTACCAAAAAAAAAAAACCACTGGAGATCTGGGTGCAGTGGTGCATACCTATAATCCCAGCTACTCAGGAGACTGAGGTGGGAGGATCACAAATTCAAGTTCAGCCTGGGCAACTTAATGAGACCCTGTCTCAAAGTAAAAATTTAAAAAGGGTAGGAGATATACCTCTAATACTAGAGTACTTATCTAGCAAGTGTGAAGCCCCAGTATTGTTTTGTTTTTTGTTTTTTTTTGGTACTGGAGATTGAACTCAGGGGCACTCGACCACTGAGCCACATCCCCAGCCCTATTCTGTGTTTTATGTAGAGACAGGGTCTCACTGAGTTGCTTAGCGCCTCGCCAATGCTGAGATTGGCTTTGAACTCGCGATTCTCCTGTCTCAGCCTCCCTAAGTGCTGGGATTACAGGCTTGCGCCACCGTGCCCGACTCAAACACCAGTATTGTTTAAAAAAAAAAAAAAAAAAAATTGGAGAGCTGAGGTGTAGGGACATGCACCTTTAGTCACAGCTGCTTGGGAGGCCAGGTTGGGAGAATTACTTGAGTTCGGCAACATTGCAAGACCTCCATCTCAAAAAAGAAGTAAAAAAAATCATCAGGATTGGGAATATTATAACTCACTGTTAAAGCACTTTTCTGGCATGTGCAGGGCCCTGGGTTCAGTCCCCCACCAAACTCTCCACCACACACACAAAGGCATCATTATTGGTTCCCATTCGGCAGTATTACCCCTTATTTCCCAGGTGTAGAATTAGTTTCTGCCTACTGTAGCTGCCATTCAAACAATGTTCAAAGCATTTTCTAAAGTTATGAAACAAAAGAAAAGCACATGGAAAGCAGAGACTTAGAAAGTGTCACTCACTGGGGGGCTGGGGTTATGGCGCAGTGGTAGCGTGCTCACGTAGCACGCGTGAGGCACTGGGTTCGATCCTCAGCACCACATAAAAATAAAATAAAGATATTCTGTGCACCTACAACTAAAAAATAAATATTTTTAAAAAAAGAAAAAGAAAAAAAGAAAGTGTCACTCACTGAATGCACTAGTTTTTCTTGTCACTGAAACTTGCTCTAGTGTTTATTGTTAACGTTTCATTCGTTAGTTCTCGGACAGCTTAGGGCTGTGCAGCTTCTGGAGAGGTAACACCTAGGGAAGAACGAGGCCCAGGTGAGCCTCAAACAGGACCAACCTCATCTTCTGTCTTATATGCTGGGGCCTTACATTAGCATTCCATTCCACTTTAGGAAGAGCTTCAATGCTTTTATTAAAAAAAATAAAATATTACCATTTTGGCAGACTGTAAATGATTAGATTAGTATTGAAATTAAATGTTAAGGAAATTCAACTTTGTGAAACTTTATAATTGTGTTAATCTTTGAAACAAATGCTGTAACACTATTTTTCTAAATTTTTATGTCAATAACTAGGTATATTAAAATTTCAATTACCTGTTGCATTGTGTGTGCTCTTTATTTTTTTAATTTGTTCTTTTTTGATATACATGACCATATATTTTGACATATATACATACATGGAGTATAACTTCCCATTCTTGTAGTTGTACATGATGTGAACTTATACTGCTTGTGTATTCATATATGAACATAGAAAAGTTATGTCTGATTCATTCTGATATCTTTCCTATTCCCATACCCTCTCCCTTCCTTCATTCCCCTTTTTCTAATCCAATGAATTTCTATTCTTCCTTCCCCACTCCCTGTTGTGAGTTAGCATCCGCATATCAGACAGAACATTCAGCCTTTGGTTTGGGGGATTGGCTTACTTCACTTAGCATGATAGTCTCCAGTTCCATCCATTTATGGGCAAATGCCATCATTTCATTCTTCTTGATGGCTGAGTAATATTCTTTTATGAATATACACCACATTTTCTTTATCCATTCATCTGTTGAAGGGCACCTAGATTGGTTCCATAGCTTAGCTATTGTGAATTGAGCTGCTATAAACATTGATGTGGCAGCATCACTGTATATGCTGATTTTAAGTCCTTTGGGTATAAACCAAGGAGTGGGATAGCTGGGTCAAATGGTGGTTCCATTCCAAGTTTTCTGAGGAACCTCCATACTCTGTGTGCTCTTTATTGTGCACTTTGCTAGCATTCCTGTGTTACTACACATTTTCTTTCTTTTTTTTTTTAATATTTTTTAGTTGTTGATGGGCCTTCATTTTTATTTTTTATTTATTTATGTGTGGTGCTGAGAATCAAACCCAGTGCCTCAGGCATGCTAGGCAAGTGCTCTGTCACCAAGCCACAATCCCAGCCCCACCATACATGTTCTTAAAAATATTTTCACCAATCAGAAAAAAAAACTGGAAAGTCATTGAAAACTCACAGGCTATGATGTTCAAGTGATCCACCTTTTCCCCATCCTCCAATATTTACAAGAATTAAAAGTTAAGGCCACTGTATTGGTTTCCTGGAGTGGCCTTAACAAAGTACCACAAACTGAGTGGCTTTAAACAACAGAAGTTTATTGTCTCGTAGTTCTGCAGGACACAAGTCTGAGTGAGGTCAAGGTGTGCAGGAAGCTAGGCTCCTCCTAAAACCTCTAAGGGACCCCTTCCTTGCCTCTTCTAGCCTCTGGCAATCTTTAACATTTCTTGGCTGGTAGATGCATCTCCAACCCTCCAACCTCATGTGGTCGACTCCCAGTGTCTTTATGGCTATCATTCTATAAGAACATTCGTCATACTGGATTAGAGGCCCTATCTTAACTAATCGCATCTATCAGGGTACATATTTCCACATAAGGTCTCACTGAAGTAATGGAGACTTCAGCATACTTTTTGAGGGGACACAGTGCAACCCATAATAGCCACTTTTTTTTTTTTTTGGTACCGGGGATTGAACTCAGGGCACTCGACCCCTGAGCCACATCCCCAGCCCTATTTTGTGTTTTATGTAGAGACAGGGTCTCACTGAGTTGCTTAGTGCCTCGCCGTTGCTGAGGCTGGCTTTGAACTCGTGATTCTCCTGTCTCAGCCTCCCTAAGTGCTGGGATTACAAGCGTGAGCCACCGCGCCCGGCTCATAATAGCCACTTTTGATGAGTTGTGGGATTCAGAAGAAAAAATGCTTCCCTGTCATTTTTTTCCCCTTCCATCCAATTCTAACATGCATTCTAAATTGAAACAATATGAGGCTATATCAGTATATCTAAAACTTAAAAACAGTATTCTTCACTCACTTATTTGCCAGTTATGCTTCATATATTTCATTGTGCCAGACGTTGTTTTAGTGATTTTTATTTTATTTTGTGGTGTTAGGGATCAAAGCCGGGGCCTTGTACACCCTGGGCAAGCATAACCACTGAGCCACACGCCAGCCCCAGATGATGTTTTAGCATTGAAAATGCAGAATCAACAAAACAGAGATCTTAAGTGTTGATAATGAAGTGAGTATTGTTACGTGCATTCCTAGAAAGGTTGTGTAGTGATCCTGATATTGAGATGCACCAAAGTTCAAAAAATATACAACATAAACCTGTGTGCAGTAGCAAGCACCTATAATCCCAGCTACATAAGAAGTTGAGGCAGGAGGATTGTTTGAACCCAGGAGTTCCAGGCTAACCTGGGCAATGTAGCAAGATGATGTCCCAAAAATGTTTGGGCTAGGGGTGTGTACCTAGCATGCACAAGACCTGGCTTTGATCCCCAGCACTAGAAGGAAAAATAATTAAATAAAAACATTGTACAAAAAAATTTTTAAACAAAATCTAATGATTCACAAAACTTGGAAAATAGAAAATAAAGATGTCTACCACCATGAATTCCACTCCCTGGCAATTTCCATATGTGTAATCATTTTTAAATTCTCTATTTTAGTGCTATCAGCTAGGCATGATGGTACATGCCCGCAGTCTTAGCTACTTGGGAGACTGAGGCAAGAGGATTGCAAGTTCAGGGCCGACCTCAGTCACTTAGCAAGACTCTCTCTCAAAAAAAAAAAACAAAAAAAAACTGGGGATGTAATTCACTGGGTTCAATCTCTAGTACCACACACACGCACAAATTATGACAAATTATGACAATGTTTTGTCTGAACAAAACAAAATATGACAATGTTTTGTCTGAACAAAAGCCAGATGAGTGCATTCTACACAGTTCCTTTTTTATAAACCTTCAAAAATAGACAACATTAAACAGTGATTTATCAGAATAGGAACTACTCGATTTTAACAATTATATATATTTGAACAAAAGTATGTTACCAGATTTAAAAAGTCAAAGTAAACTTAGGAGCATAACCTTTGGTAAATTGGGAGCTGCCTGCAGTGTTCTAGTGATCTCTGCAGAACAGTGACACAGTAACAGCAGGTGCGAAACAATCTCACTACTGTTGTTTTCTTGTCATCTTTGAAATTCAAGCCTGTGTGTGTACACGTATGTGACCTTGAACCAAACCCCACAACTGGGATGGTACATGATAACCATTGTCTTCCTCTTTTCCTCTATCAGCAGTTGTAAAACAGAAAAGCTGGAGATAAATAGACCTGTTTGAACACTTTTCTTCCAACATTGCATTCATTCCTGTGAATTCTCCCTGTGTGCAGGGCAGGAGAATTCTCCCTGTGTGAAGAATGGATGACAAGTGAGGAAAATGCTCTTTATTTGCAATGTGGGAGAAATAGCAGCTCTTCCTTATTTAGAACTTGTTTGTGGGCTGGGGGTGTAACTCAGTAGTAGAGCATTTGCCTAGAAAGTTCAAGCCCCTGAGTTCAATCCCCAGAACCACAAAAACAAAGCAAAAAAAAAAAAAAAACTTGTTTGTGACTGGTAAACCTTCCAGTGTTGTTAATATTCAAGGGTACTCTGGGGATTGTTATTGCCCAAGGGCAAACCCAAATTAAACCATGGGAAAAAGCTATTCAAAACCACCACCCCATGTATTTGGAAGGTGCCCGCCATGTGACTCAGCCACCCAGATGCAACAGCATGGTGGAAATGGTCACTGCTGTTCACATAAATAAGAAAACAGTCTGCCGCTGTTACTTAATTGCTAGTGATATCCAGGATTTTCTTAGAAACCCTCAGGATTAAAGGTTTGAAAGCAGAGCACATGAAGAGATTACACATTACAAGAATGTTTGTAATCATTGATGTCAACATGCCGTATGTCCATGAGTAATTCATGAGTCATTTTTGTAGCGTCTCTGTTTCCCTGCAGTTTGTTTCTGGATTTTTGCCTCTTCTTTGGGTGAGAACTAAGGATCGTACTACTGAAATTCCTGTCTTTGTGACATTCCCACCAGCAACATGTGAGGGTTCCAATTTCTCCACATCCTAGCCAATACTTTTTTTCTCTCTCTCCATTCTCCCCTCTCTTTTTCTTTTTTAATAATAGCCATCCTAAAGCCGGGTGCAGTGGTGCAAGCCTGTAATCCCAGCACTTAGGGAGGCTGAGACAGGAGAAACTCAAGTTCAAAGGCAGCCTCAGCAACGGCGAGGCGCTAAGCAACTCAGTGAGACCCTGTCTCTACATAAAACACAAAATAGGGCTGGGGATGTGGTTCAGTGGTCGAGTGCCCCTGAGTTCAATCCCCAGTACCAAAAATAATAATAATAATAGCCATCCTAATAGACGTAAAGTGGTATCTCATTATGGTTTTGATTTGTGTTTTTCCAGTGATCACAGGTGTTGAGAATCTTTTCCTGGGTTTACTGGCTATGTGTCCATCTTTTCTGAAGAAATGTTTATTCAAGTCCACGATTGTTCGGTGTTTTTTTTTAATTGTTTTTAGTTGTAGATGGACACAATACCTTTATTTTATTTATTTATTTATTTTTAAATTATTATTTTTTTAGTTGTAGAAGGACACAGTACATTTATTTATTTATTTGTATGTGGTACTGAGGATGGAACCTAGTGCCTCACGTGTACTAGGCAAGCACTCCACTACTGAACTACAACCCCAGCCCTGATTGCTTGTTTGGTTTTTTTTTCCCTTGTTTAGTTGTAAGTAATCTTTATATATTTTTGGGTTTGATTTACTTTCTTTTAATATATTTCAATTATAGATGGTCTCAATACCTTTATTTTATTTATTTTTATGTGGTGCTAAGGATTGAACCCAGGACCTCACACGTGCCAGGCAAGTGCTCCACCACTGAGCCACAACCCCAGCCCCTTGATTTAGTTTTGAACTTAGTTAAATCTGTCTGTAATCATGGGGGAAAGGCTTTACCTCTTCTTGCTCCACTAAAAATTCACGAGTCAGGTTGGCATGGAAAATAGGTTTATTCAAAGACAACTTTGAGGAAGACAGAAGAGACCTGTCTCTTTCAAGTCTTCATCTTGCTGGGGGTGAGAAACAAGGAGATTAGGGGTGGGAACAGAAGGATCAGGGAATGCAGAAAGCTTTTATAAGAGAAGAGGAGGCCCGGTGGGACAATAAGATAGGACATACACCTATGCAGACTTAGTGAGCCAGAGAACACAATCAGTCTCAGCTTCCTTGGCATCTGTCCTCAGCAGGACAAAGTACAGGATGCAGAAAAGCAGTTATCCTGAAGTTGCTTTTCATTTCAAAGGAGGTCTGTTTCACACCTGTTTGAGATTTGATGCTGGAATTTTTGCTTAGGTCATCAGATGTTACGGGTGGACTGCTGGTTGGACTGGCCAGATTAGTTAAGAATAGTAGGTTATTTAACAAAAACAAAAACAAAAACAGAACAGTGTACTGGCACATGCCTGTAGTGCCAACTACTCATTAGGCTGAGGCAGGAGTTCAAGACCAGCTTGGGCAACATACTCAAATCTTGTCTCAAAAATAAATAAAATAAAACAAAGGCATAAAAATCAAGCAATAGAAGTCAAGGCTCCTTTCAGAGCTATTTTGAGTACCAAGCACCACTCCTGTTGCTGTCCAGCCTCCTGCAATCCCAGGCTGGGAAAAGGAAGGGACAAGCTCCACAGATGCTTTTGGCTTGCCAGGTGGGGAGCAGGGAGAGGAATGTCCCAGTGAGTGACTTGGAGATCCTCTATGTCAAAAGATTCCAAATAGCATGAAACATGGAATATGTACTCAGTGAAAATATTCCCAGACATGGAGATGAAATGAGTGCATGGAAAGAATGGGAACTGAGATATAAATATTGAATAAGAAAAATATGGGGGCTGGGGTTATGGCGCAGTGGTAGCGTGCTGGCCTAGCACGCGTGAGGCACTGGGTTCGATCCTCAGCACCACATAAAAATAAAATAAAGATATTGTGTCCACCTACAACTAAAAAATAAATATATATAAAAAAAGAAAAATATGAAAGTAGTTTTCAGAAGTAAATATATGAGCCAAGGTATTAAAATGAAAACAATTCAATTATGCTTTTCATCACCACAGCTGGTTTCAGGAACACTATTTTATGGGAATATTGCACCTGGCAGTGTTATTTTAAGAGGCAGTCCAAATATTTACTTTCATGCTATGACCTTTGCCTTCTTTGTGGTCTAGTTTAACTGAGTCTTTTAGACTGAAGACGAGATACATACAAGCTTTGGAGTTTTGAGACAGTTACATAAATATATAAATAACTGAAGTGCTGTGATAAAATTGAATTTTGCAAAATAGCAACACAAAGATTAGTTATATCTAATTTTTAAGAAGATGATTTTTTTATCTGAGGCCTGGGGTGTGGTTCAGTGGTAGAGCACATACTTAGCGTGTGTAAAGTCCTGGGTTCAATCCCCAGCATCACAATAAAGAAAAAGATTTTTATGTAACTATTTCATTATAATTATTCAACACATCCCAAATAAAAGGACTGAAAGCTTCATTTAAAATTCTACCCAAATCAGTTAAAAACCCTTTTCAATGATATGAATAAATAAATAACTTTTAAATTTCTGGGTTTTATAAATCTATGAAATAGCTTCTTCAAAACAGACCTAAATCATATCATAGATCTTTTTTTGGCACCAGGGACTGAATTCAGGGGCACTCGACCACTGAGGCACACCCCAGCCCTATTTTGTGTTTTATGTAGAGACAGGGTCTCACTGAGTTGCTTAGCGCCTTGCCATTGCTGAGGGTGGCTTTGAACTCGCGATTCTCCTGTCTCAGCCTCCCAAAGTGCTGGGATTACAGGCGTGCGCCACCGCACCCAGCCCCATATCATAGATCTTAAAAATCATATATTCGTATGTATGTATATGATTTTCACCTAATTCAATTTAACAGAGAGAAGTGGGTTTTTGTTTTGTTTCTTATCCAAAATTGGAAGAGGATGAAGGGTAAATATTTTCTTATTCAACCTTTGCCTGCAGGAGCTGAGAATTGGAAAAAGGTTTATAAATGTATGTTTTTGTTTCCATTTAGAAAACTCGAACTTTCTTATTTTGCCAACCTTGAAAGCCTGCCTCTTCTTTTGCAAGGGGCTGAGCTCGTGCAAATTGGAGGGGAGGGCCCACTGGTTCAAAGGGTGTTGTTGGAAGGGGCGTTACTTCCTTTTCCTTACATGTTGTAAAAACTGTGGACAGCTAAGTCTAGTCCCCAAGGAGAGGGGAGGATGTGGTGTCACTACTCTTAGTAGCTTTGGGATAGGACCAGAGAAATTGGAAATGCTAGATTAAGTTTATTATTATTTTTAATCCTGGAAGTGGGGAAGGAAAGAGCCTGTGGCTCTGATTTGCAACTCTGGATTTCTAAAGACAGAAGAACTGCCAGCCAACTGCATTCCCTACCTTCCTTATAAAATCTCTGCCATCCTTCTTGGCCCACTCTGAGAGACTCTTTCTAGAAGGGTCTGTCTCAGTCCTAGTCAATATCTAAAAGGAGGGTGCACAGGTCTCAGGGAAACTCCCTGTTCCCTTAAGCTGAGGTAGTAACCAGCTATTTCACATGCCCCTGTCATCCCAGTGACCTTGGAGGCTGAGGCAGGAGGATTGAACGTTCAAAGTCAGCCTCAGCATCATGGGGATCATGAGGATACTCCATCTCTTTTAAAAATTTTTTATTTTTCTCTATACAGAGGATTGAACCCAGGGACACTGTACCATTGAACTACATTTCCAGGGTATCTCTAACTACAGGGTCTCTCCAAGTCTGGAATTTGTGATCCTCCCATGTCAGCCTCCACAGTAGCTGGGGTTACAGGTATATGCCATGCCCAAGATCCCATATCTTAAAAGACAACCAATGAAAAGAAAATTGGGGTGGCCAGGTACGGTGGCACACGCCTGTAATCCCAGCACTTTGGGAGGCTGAGACAGGAGAATTGTGAGTTCAAAGCCAGCCTCACCAAGGACGAGGCGCTAAGCAACTCAGTGAGACCCTGTCTCTACATAAAACACAAAAAATAGGGCTGAGGATGTGGCTCAGTGGTTGAGTGCCCCTGAGTTCAATCCCCAGTACCAAAAAAACAAAAACAAAAAACAAAAGACAAGAAAACAAAAAACATGAAATAGGGCTGGGGATGTGGCTCAATGGTTGAGTGCCTCTGAGTTCAATCTCCAGTACCAAAAAAAAGAAAGAAAGAAAAGAAACTGGGGTGGGGTTGGATCTACTGTTTTTCCTGAAGCTCATTTCTAGACTTTGGAATTGCCTCCCAGTGAAGTCTGTAAATTACCAAAGCCAAGCCAGGGGAGCCCCACCCAACCAAATAAAACATTCATTCAAAAAAGAAAGAAATAAAAAAAAAAAAAAAAGCAGGCTTTTGTTTTCCTGTCAGAACCTCACACATCTTTTTTTTTTTTTTTTAATGTTTTTTAGTTATACATGGACATGGTGTCTTTATTTTGTTTATTTATTTTTATGTGGTGCTGAGGATCAAATCCAGTGCCTCACACAGAGGCAAGTGCTCTGTCACTGAGCCACAACCTCAGCCCGCTCTGTACCTCTTTTACTCTCCCCAACATCCAACACATGACAAGCTTTTACTTCCTAAGTAGCTCTCACAACCCTTGTCTCCATGGTGCCTTCTAATCTTTTATTCAACAAATTCATTGACCACCTACTGTTATAGTGTGGAACTTAAATATCTCCCACAGGTTCACAAGTTAAAAGTTGTGGCGCTATTGAACCTTTGAGAAGTAGAATCTAGTGGGAAGAAGTTAGGTCACTGGGGATGTGCTCTTTAAGGAGATATTGGGACTCCAGCCCCTTTCTCCCTCTTTTTCAACTGCCATGAGGTAAGCAGATATACTCCACCATGCACTCCACCCATGACATTCTGCCTCATAACAGACCACAGAACAACAGAGCCAAGAGATCCTGGACTGAAACCTCTGAAACTATGAGCCAAAATAAAGTTTTTCTCTGTTTAAGTTGTTTATCTCAGGTATTTTGTCATAGTAATGAAAAAATAGCATATCCACTTTATGTCGGGTACTCTGCTAGCTACTGGGTTTACAGCAGCAAAACAAACAGTGGAAACATCAATGGTGTTTACAGTCTGATTGATACCTCCCAATCAAACCAAACCAAGCCAAGTAGGCCAGTCTCTCCCACAGCATCCCTGCCCTACTTGCTTGCAGTATATATACTTCTCCCCATTTTACAGATGAAGACACTGAAGTCTGGGATAATTATGTAACATTTTCAAGGTCACACAGTCAGTGATGGAGTAGAATGCTGTAAGAAATGTATTCATCATTCAAAAAGTATTGTCAAAAACTTTTTTTAAATAAAAAGTATTGTCTATCACCTGTCAGGCACAGGATCCAATGGTGAACAGGAAAGAAAGTCCCTGCTGTCCTGCAGGCTATGTTCTATCCTGCAGGCTATGTTCTAGTGAAGGAGACAAATAATACATAAGGAAAATATCAGGTAGTAATTGTGATGGCACAGAGAATAGCTGGATGGCTACTAAAAACTGGATGATCAAAGCTGTGCACAGTGGTGCACACTTGTAATCCCAGCAACTCAGGAGGCTGAGGCAGGAAGATTGCAAGTTCAAGACCAACCTGAGCAACTTAGCAAGACTCTGTCTCAAAATTCAGTTTTAAGAAGGGCTGGAGATGTAGCTTAGTGGTAGAGCACTTGTCGTAGCATGTGAGAGGCCCTGGGCTCAACCCTCAGTGCCACACAGAAATAAATATAGAGATAAAAATTTCCTAAAACTGGATGATCAGGGAAGGCCCTCTTTAAGCTTCTGGAACCTCATTTCTGCTTTTGTTTGGAGGCTAGGGACTGCAAATATGCTAAGTGCACAAGCTCTGCTGCTGACCTCTGTCCCCAGCCCCAGAACCTTGTACTCTCTTCCTCTGCCCATCTTTCCAGAGTGAGTAAGAGAAAAAGCCTTTGGGAGGGTCAGACTAGTCTGGGGTGTATTAGTTTCCTAGGGCTGCGTGAACAAAGTACATACCACAAACTGGGTGGCCGAAAACAACAGAAATCTATTGTCTTGTAGTTCTAGAAGCTAGAACTCCCAAGTCAAGGTGTCAGCAGGGCCAGCTCCCTCTGAAACCTTTCCTTGGCCCCTCCTAGTTGTGGTTTGTAGCAATCTGCAGCATTCCTTGGCTTGCAACTGAAGGACAGCCATCGCTGCCTTTCTCCTCACATGATGTCCTCCCCACCAAGTCTCTGCCTCTGTGTTTCTTCTCCCTTTCTTATAACGCCCCCAATCATATGGGATTAATAGCCAACTTACTCCATTATGATCTCCTTTTAAAGTAACTAAGCATATCTATAATGACATTATTTCCAAATAGGTCACATTCCAAGGTACTGAGGGCCAGGACTCCAACTTTTATTTTGAGAGTACCCGATGCAACTCCTAACATGGGGGCATAGATCGTCCTCACTATTCAACCATGTTTGGTGCTTGAAGCAGAGAAGCCCTACCCTCCAGTGGGAGAGAGCGTCCAACAAGGGGGAGGAAGGCAGGTGGAGGCCCAGGAGCTACTACTAGGGGAACCCAGAGCCGGCAGAGTAGATCAGGATATAGCCTCAGACAAGGTCTCTAGTTTCTAGACTGTGTTAGGAAGATTCTACAGGTTGCTTCACTTAGCCATCTGTTACCTGGGGGGAAAAGAACATGGAGAGACCCAAGATGTGAGAGAAATAACCCACTGTAACACTCTCAACTCTTTATTGGCTCCCTATAAAAATGTTAATCTCAATAAATTGATTCTAAAGTTTATATGAAAAAAATAAGCAAGCAAGAATAACCACCAAAGCCGGGCGCAGTGGCGCAAGCCTGTAATCAGGAGAATCGCTAGTTCAAAGCCAGCCTCAGCAACAGTGAGGCGCTAAGCAACTCAGTGAGACCCTGTCTCTACATAAAACACAAAATAGGGCTGGGGATGTGGCTCAGTGGTTGAGAGCCCCTGAGTTCAATCCCTCGTACCAAAAAAAAAAAAAAAAAAAGAATATGAGCTTAGGGGCTGGGGTTGCGGCTCAGTGGTAGAGCACTTGCCTAGCATGTGTGAGGCACCGGATTCGATTCTCAGCACCACATATAAGCAAATAAAGTCCATTGACAACTAAAAAAAAATTAAAAAGAAAAAAAGAATATGAGCTTACCCACATAGTTCTATATTGTAAAGAAATAATGCCTTATAAATTAAAAAATAACTTAGTTGTTTCATTACACATAACTGCTATAAATAGCAGAAATTCATGGGAAGTACATAACTAAGGAAATGTCATAGTGCAAACACATTTTTAGGTAATTATACAAACACGTAATTTATCAATAATATTAAACCAATGGGCTGGAGGTATAGCTCAGGCATAGAGCACTGCCTAGTACGTGAGGCTTTGCACTCAATTTGCAACGCAACAGAAGAAGAAAAAAAATAAAGCAAGCCATACACATTTTAAAGTCTGTTTCCTTGAAAATTAGAGCCTGAAAATCCTACTAATGCAAATAAGTATCTGAAAACCCTCATAACCGGCTAAAGGAAACACCAAATTGGTAATAGGGAAGTTAAACTAATAATAATTGACATTTATAAAGGAAAACTAAACCAACCTAATACCTAAAGACCAACCTGGGTCAACATTGATAACGCACCAAAGTTTTCTAGCTGGAAAATTGAGGAATTCCAATTATCTGGGTGTTTGCACAGCAGGAGTTTTGAAATGTTCCTAGAAACTCAACTTTGCAGAACAATCTTGTACCAAATCCTGTGTAAATTTGAGTGAAGGCCTAATCTCTAGTTTTTGAATGGCAAAAACAGGTTACCCTTAAAAACTCCTGTAGATAGTTATTAACTGTCCTCTGTCTTATATAGAAATGTATTTCTTAAAACAAAACAAAAAAAAGAAGCCCTGCATTTGTCTATAAGAATCCAAAAAAGGCCTTCCAGTTTAAGTTTAGTGGGTTTCTCCTTGCGAGGTGCACTGGGAGAACATAAAGGTAACCCTGAGAAGGATGAAAGAGCCCTGATCTGAGATTTTGACATCTGAGTATGTGAGGTGGGCAGGGGGACAGAAATAGAAGAGGGAAAAGGACAGCTGACTCCAGAGATCCTTCCAGAAAAATGAAAGTGGCCTCCATTTTCTCAGTCGAAGCAGAGCTGCCTTGAGCCAAGCATGAAAGAATGTGAGGGCTAAGACAGCTTGAGATTTATGAAGTGCTCTTTAGAATTCAAAGAAGTTTGAGCTCTTCAGGAATTTTCCAGTGTTGGGGATGGGGGTCTACTTAGATTTAAATAACAATTCAAGGGCTACTGTTCTTTCACATTTATATAGTCACCCTTTCCTAAGCATTCTAAGCATCTATCACTTCTACATAGCTTGTTTTAGGACTGGTAGCCCTTACAGTGCCATCAGCTCTGAGGAGGGGGAATTTTGGAGAGGTTCAGATAGGCTGCAGTGGCCAGAATATTTTTGGATAAAGAGGGAGGAGTGGAGTCAACCCTGAGCTGGATTTTTCTAAAGAAGCATGTCACTTCTAAGTAAGTAAGATTGGTTGGAGGGAAGTCCTCACAACAGCAGGAACCCAGATTGAAGAGGACATAGCAATATAAACCTCTGTGTACTTAGAACCCTTGAGGATTTGGGCATCAGGAAAGTGCTGTTTGGGAAAGATGCACACAATAGCAATTGTAATAATCGATCTCAAGATGGGCACAGGCCTATAATCCCAGCAACTTGGGGGAGGGAGGGTTGAAGGAGGAGGATCGGGAAATGGAGAATTTAACGAGACTTGGGCAATTTAATGACAGCCTGTCTCAAAACAAAATATAAAAATGGCTAGGGATATGCTCAGTGGTAGAGCACTTGCCTCGCATGTACAAGGCCCGTGGCTCAACCCATAGTTTGCGGGGGAAAAATCAAGAACAAGCTTCAAATTCCTCCAATCCATTCTCTCCATAGCCATCAGGGTCTTTTATATTAAGACAATTTCTTTTGTGCACCTCTTTCAAAGTCTCCCTCACCATGCCTATACCAGGAGATCTATAATCCCATTTATATAGGACTCTGCATTGTTGACCTTGTACCAGATCTCATCTCAGTGATGTAATGGTGGGACAGTATAAGAGGCTGTTTACTTCAGGGGCAGGCCAATAGGAGGTGCTTTGTCTGTGGCAAACTTGAACACATACATAAAACTGATTAAAACCTGACTTGTTTTTCTTTTTGTCTGCTCAGTGCTGGGGACTGAACACAGGGCCTTGCATGTGGGAAATAAGTGCTTTACCACTTAGTTACATTCCTAGCCCCTGCTTGCTTTTTTGTTTTTTTAATTAAAAAAAGGACCTTGATGTTATTCATTTATTTTTATGTGGTGTTGAGGATCGCACCCAGTGCCTCACACATGTGAGGCAAGCGCTCTACCACTGAGCCACCACCCCAGCCCTCCTGCTTGCTTTTTATTATCACCATGCAACAATGACTCCAAATACAGTCAGTGACTCCTCCTCTAAGTTCTACACAATTGCTATGATTTTTGTGGAATTTTAATATACATATGTATTATATATGCATGTATATGTGCATACATATATGTATATACTATATACACGTAAACATACATATATAATCTGAATATGTATATATATATGTTTCTAAGAAACACATTTAATTACTTATCCTTGATGAACATTGTATTTTACATGGAAATTAATTTTAAGAGCTTAATTATACAATTGACCCAACTGACACATGTGAACTCATTTGTATTCTTTTTTAGAATATAAACTTGTAAAGGAAGTTGAGCTTCCTAGGCTGCACATATTTCTACATTTAAATATTTAAATATTTAAGTAGAGTCCAAATAATCAAGGATAGTACCATATTTGTAAAGACAAAAATACAAGTTTCTTCAATTCTGTCACTTTGTGACCACTGAAATTTTTCATTTTGTTCACTAAAATTTTTCAATTTTAAAACATTGAAATTATACAAACTGTGAGAAGTAATATTTTATTTGATAAATGCAATCACTAGTTCATACATAGAATATTTTACTGAATTTGAATAATACCTTTAAAATAAAAGTGTATCCTTTTAAATTTTTGTCTAAATTAGCAGAGCATGGAGGCCCACAACTCAGGAAGCTGTGGCAGGAGGATGCAAGTTCCAGACCAGCCTCAGCAACTTGGTGAGACCCTATTTCAAAATAAAAAATAAAAGGGCTAAGGAGACGTGGCTCAGTGGTACAGTAACCTGGGTTCAATCCTCATTGCTGAAAAAAAGAATCTAAACTAAAAATAAATCAAGAAAACAATGATCATCACCAATCATTGCAGGATTATTATAAAAATAATCTTGTTGTATAAAGGGAGTTTTTTTTTTTTTAAATATTTATTTTTTAGTTGTAGGTGGACAGAATATCTTTTATTTTATTTTTATGTGGTGCTGAGGATCGAACCCAGTGCCTCACGCGTGCTAGGCCAGCACACTACCACTGTGCCATAACCCCAGCCCATAAAGGGAGTTTTTTAGGAAAAAAATGATCAAGTTGGCTGGGGATATAACTCAGTATGATAAAGCACTTGCCTAGCATGGACAAAGTCCAGGGTTCAATATCTAACATCACAAAAAAGAAAAAAAAATGAAATAAGACCTTAGCTAGCCGGGCGTGGTGGCTCAAGCCTGTAATCCCAGCACTTAGGGAGGCTGAGACAGGAGAATCGCGAGTTCAAAGCCAGCCTCAGCAATGGCGAGGCACTAAGCAACTCAGTGAGACCCTGTCTCTACATAAAAAACACAAAATAGGGCTGGGGATGTGGCTCAGTGGTATAGTACCCTGAGTTCAATAACTGGTACCACAAAAAAAAAGAAAGAAAGACCTTAGCTAATTCTCTTTGGACATACATATAAGAAAAAATAAACTTTGTTGTCCTAAGACACTAAGATTTGTGTGGGGTTTTGTTACTTCAGCATAACCTAGCCCATCCTAACCAAATCTCCATAATTGGCTTGGCAGTTTTGGACATGGATATTTTGGTCAATAAAGATTTATGGAAATGTCTATTTGGAAAAGAAGCAGAAGAAATTAATCTTACCAAGTGTCTTATTCAATTTTTCTGCAGCTATAACAGAATTTTAGAGACTGGGTAATTTATAAAGTACAGAGGTTATTCCTTATACTTCTGTTGGCTGGAAAATCCAATATCAAGTTGCCAGCATCTGGTGAGAGCCCTCCTCATGTATCATGACATGGCAGGAGGCATCACATGCAAGTAGCAAGTGTGAAAGCTCAGGTGTTCCCCCACCTCTTCCTCCTCCTCCTTCTTTTAATATTTTTAGTTTTAGATGGAGACTACACCTTTATTTTATTTATTTATTTTTATGTGGTGCTGAGGATGGAACCCAGTGCCTCACACATGCTAGGCAAGCGCTCTACCACTGAGCTACCACCCCAAACCCAGTTTTACGGCTTCTTACAAGTTCTTCCTTAAGCAAAAGAGTATGAGAAAGTGAGGACTACTTTTCATTATTAGTGCAGTAGGGAAGGGAGCCATATAGTCAAAAACTTTACTTTGACTACTGAGTTCATTACTTATCAACTTGATGACCTTAAACAAAGTGCTTAACTTTCTGAGGTTTAATTTCCTTATATAAAAAATGGAGGTGATGGTAATTTCCACCTTCCAAGTGTTACATGTAAAATGATTGACATTCTTCCTGGCACAAAAGGAATCCTATTTGGTGGAAATTTACTAAGTACCTATACTTTCTTTTTTTTTTTAATATTTTTTTTTAGTTGTTGATGGACCTTAATGTTATTTATTTATGTATTTATATGTGGTGCTGAGATTCGATCCCAGTGTTTCACACATGCTAGGCAAGCGCTCAACCACTGAGCCACAATCCCAGCCCAGTGCCTATACTTTCTATATACAGAATGACTTCAGCTCAATGCAACAACAACAACAACAGCAAAACCAAACCAAACAAAAAAAAGAAAAGAAAAAGAAAGAAAAAACAAAAAGAAAAGAAGAAAAACAGGGGCCTGGAGTGTAGCTCAGTGTAGCCTGGAGGGCGCTTGCCTAGCATGTGCAAGGCTCTGGATTCAATCCCTAGCACCACAAAAACAAACAAACAAAAACACTAAACCAGCCAGCCTGGTGGCACAAGCCTGTAATCCCAACACTTAGGGAGGCTGAGTGAGACAGGAGAATCGTGAGTTCAAAGCCAGTGCCCCTGAGTTCAATCTCCAGTACCAAAAAAACAAAAACAAAAACAAACACTAAGCGAAAGTAAAAAACCGAACCAAACCAAATGGTGAGTTTAAATAATAAGATCTAGCCGGGCACAGTGGCACCTGTAATCCCAGCACTTAGGGAGGCTGACATAGGAGAATCGGAGTTCAAAGCCAGCCTCAGCAACAGCGAGGTGCTAAGCAACTCAGTGAGACCCTGTCTCTAAATAAAATAATAATATTAAAATGTATTTCTCACATAACTGAAGTACAGAGTGGGCTCTACACCCAGGTTTTCTTCAGTTCTTGTGGCTCTGCCCCTCCTGGGTGTGGATTTGATCCTTAGGTTGGTTCCCTGGGGCTAGAAGATAGCTGCCCACAGCACTGGAGCAGCATGTCCAGCCATGTGTTGATGTGTGAATTCCTGAAGCCATCCCTGGCTAGGGGACCAGGATTATCTTTAGCCAATAAACCCTACTCTTAGAGCTAGGAATAGGGTCAGCTTCTCTGGAAGCCTATAGTTGCATGGGGAGAATTAATATAAGCATAAAATTAGGATTTGATGAAGCAGGAAGAAAGGAGTGATGGAAACTGATAGGGACTCACTGTATTCAATATTTATGCACCACACAGGGGTATTTGATGTGAACATAAAGACCTCACAGTTTGGTACAGGAGGCAGGTGTCTAAATCAGCACGGGACTATGATGACATGTGTTTGTGGGACAGATAGACATAGGGTTTTTTATTTTTTTAAACATACATATTTAGTTGTAGATGAACACA
>PVHX01022210.1:0-28137 GCA_004024805.1 Geosciurus inauris | reverse complement strand
TGCTCTGCCTAGGGTTTCAGGACTATGTTGAATAGAAGTGCTGAAAGAGAGCATCCCTGTCTTGTTCCAGTTTTTAGAAGGAATGCTTTCAGTTTCTCTCCATTTAAAATGATGTTGGCCTTGGGTTTAATGTATACCACTTTTACAATGTTGACATATGTTCCTACCATTTCTAGTTTTTCTAATATTTTGAATATGAGTAGATGCTATATTTTTTAAATACTTTTTCTGCATCTATTCAGATAATCATGGGGAAAAAGTTTTACCAGCACACAAATAACATTTTGTTTTAACTGTTTCTGAGTCTCAAATATATTATCAGTAGGTTTGCACTGTTGTATAATTTTACTAAATTCATTGTTAGATCAAGATGATTCCTAGCAAATGCATTTTAAAATATTGTCACAACAGACATTATATTTTTGTGATAATGCACCAAAACTAATTTTTTCTGACCTTTAGGAAGGAACATGAGATGTGACAATACATAAAACCAATTTATTTAACTTATTTACTTTTTTAACTTACATATTCCCTTTCACACTAATAATACGCTATATGCATAATACAATAGCACTGATGATTTTCACAAATGCCTTTGGGACTGAGCTTTTGGGATTGTCTCCTAAACATTTTATAGAGAGCATGAAGCTATTCCAAAATTCATGACATTGAATGTGGTAAATATTATATCATTTCAATTTTCACTTTTATAAATAAGTTATTTATAATGTGAAATCTTCTTGTGCATACTAAATGAATATGAGTGAGAGTAAAAAGATAAAAGAGTATGCCTAGCCTCAATCATTCAGTAACTTAATCTCTCAACCAGTAGCTTACCCAATACCTACAATGGTGTCGTTGACCATTATATTGTAAATTTTTGTGCTTAGTTGTATTATAATGATATATTGAAACCCATATTAGACCTTAATTTAAATATAATTAGAATGTAGAGGTCCAGCCTCTGCAGGGTGTCAGGTCCTGAGGTGGGATGAGTGGTGTCGGTGAAGGCAGCACCAATGAGACACAGAGACCAGGTTTGGTGCAAGCTGTGTCTGTCTAAGTTCAGACCAGTGCTTTATTTATAGTGATTTATGGCCATTGATTAAAAGAAAAGAAAAGAAAAGAAAGGGGGTTACAATTCTTCATGAGTTATTCATAAACACAGTGTGGTCATCTATAATTGTCCTGGATATCTACCTCAAAGAGTTTTTAGCTTCAAAGAGTTTTTCAATCTTAACTAGAAACTGAAAGCATAAGCGTCCACATGTCCTGTTTTTTAAGATTAATATCAAATTGGAGGTTACTTAACCTCCTATTGTGTCCCCAATAAACAGGGTGAGGTTAACAAAAATATATTCAACTATGAGGGTAGCATAAGGTGATAGACTAATAAACCATTGTAGTAACTATACCTAAAAACATGGGGTGATATTTTAGCATAGCTGTTGGCGAACACACGGTTATTATTTTAAGCTAGAATTGCCTAAAGCTGTAGGTTAAGTTAACTATTACATACATCATTAAAATACCATTCCCGCTGGGCGCAGTGGCTCAAGCCTGTAATCCCAGCACTTAGGGAGGCTGAGACAGGAGAATCATGAGTTCAAAGCCAGCCTCAGCAAGGGCGAAGGGCTAAGCAACTCAGTGAGACCTTGTCTCTCCATAAAACACAAAATAGGGCTGGGGATGTGGCTCAGTGGTCAAATACTTCTGAGTCCAATACCCAGTACCAAAAAATATATATATATACCATTCCCTGAACCTGCCCTGAGCCCTATTTTGTAGCAACCATTATCTACATAATTTGAGTTCAGTTTCTCTGAGCAGGCATCAAGGCCTTTGACTCTTAAGACTTTCCCATGTAAACAAAGAACTATAATTAACATGTTTTCCATTAATCCAAACCATCCTTTCTCCATTAATGTAGGCTCCTGTACATGGTAGGGAAGGGTCCAGTGCTAAGTTAGATTTTGTTTATACCTGGGCAAGTGCCATCTTCTGCCTTTACCCATGTCAAATATCACATAAAGACTGAATTCTACTATAGGGGGAATCCATTTTGGTCAGGGCCTGCTTGAAGGCTTGACCAGCATTTGAGCTTTAGGCATGGGACTAGTTGGAGCCACAATTTCCCATAGCTCACTTTATTGAAGTTGCCAAAGCAGCCTTCTGCAGCCAGGCCTGAGAGTACTTCCAAATGTAACTGGGGAAACTGTGGGCCCAAATGTTCTGGATATCATATCTAAAGTGAGACTATCATCAGGGGAATTTTTAGAATTACTTCCAAGAAACATCATATCAGTAGTACTATCCTTATGGGGATTTTCTTGTTTATTCTCCTGGATGGTCAAATGTCTCTCCTTAATTATATGAGACTTTAGGGGACCAGGGTTGACTGATCCTGGAACTGATTCCTTTCCAGGAATTGGAATAGTGACACAAGCAAACACAATTACTTCTGTCAAACTAAGAAAGGGCATCCCAACAAGAAATATATTGAGGAGTGCATCTCTTCACCCTGATTCCTTTGCAGGCACTGGAACTTTGTCAAGCAGTGTCTTGAAGATTTTGGGCTGTGGCATTAGAAGGCAATAAAAAGTTTATATTTATTTAGATATAGCATAGATGATGATCTTGTGGCATAATCTATTGGTCAGCACAAGTAATACTACAATAAGTAATCCCAAATTCTCAGAAATGAGTGTTTTTTTCTCATTCACAGCACATATCCAGATGGTAGAATTTGAAGGAGGATGGAGATACTCTACTCAGTACAGGTCACTCAATCATCCAGATGCTGGAGGTGGTGCTCATTGTACCATCTGGAGATGTGGCCTTCTTGATCCCTATGACAAGGGAAGATAAAACACTGGAGAATCCCACATTCACTTTGCATAACATTGACTTAGAATGTCAGGTATCATTTTCTCCTCACAAAATGGTCACTGGCAAAAATTAGTCACATGCCTTACCTGACTGAAAGGAGACTAAGAAATGTATGAAAGCCAATGGAATGTTGTGAGTCTTACTGTCTGTGACAAAGCACCTGAGTGATGATTCTAAAAATATATACCACAGTGATTTTTACTAGTTCTCTGATAATCACACTGTACACCAGACACCTCTTTTTATGTTATTGAAGAAATTAACAGTTTCAAAAACCCTGTGAAAACTATTTCAAATTAGACTTTTTACTTTTGCCAAATAAAGCTTATTCATATCAGTAATGTCATATAATTGGAGAAAAGTCTAAAAATAAAATGACAACCTAAATGCATTATTTTATTAACTACAAAAATAACTAAACATTATAGAATAATTTAATAATTTCTTTGAGCAAATAGTGCAAATAAAGCCAAGCATGGTGGCCATACCTATAATCCCAGCAGCTCAGGAGGCTGAGGCAGGAAGATTGCAAGTTTAAGGCCAGCCTCAGCAATTTGGCAAAGTCCTGAGCAACCAAGAGAGACCCTGTCTCAAAATAAAAAATAAAAAGGGACTGTGAACATGGCTCAGTGCTTGAGTGCACCGAGTTCAATCCCTGGCATAAGGGGAAAATAAATTACAAATAAAAAAACTAACATTTTTTCATGTAATGTATTTTTTTATTTTGATTCTGTGAATTGTGTTTAAATTTTATGTTACTTTAAATGTTCCCAAGCTAAATGTGAAATGCTGTGTTATTTACAAATTTATTAGTTAGTGATTTTATTTTTATTTACATAACATATTTAAGATAAATTTACCTGGTTTTTCAAATTTTTAAAATAAAAACATGTTTCATAGTATGAAGACTATTAAGCACTGAGCTACAAAAAAAACATAATAAAAATCTTTAATAATATATTAACAAAAAATATCTATTTACTTTAAATGATTTATCATATGCCATGAGAAAAGTAATTTTCAAAATTCCGTTTTTAAGCTGATCAGTGATAAAAATGGGCTGCTAAATAGCATAAAAGGTTAAAAAGCATATTTAGAAATGGTTAGGATAAATTAAAGATCACAGTGCCAAAATTAAGGAATCTGAGTGCTCAAAGTGCATCTGTACCACATTCACCTGTCAATAAAGCAAGGGTTTATTGGAACACCACTGGGCACAGAAGACGCTGGTCAGCCTTTCAGCAGACCATGGCATAGCAGTAGGAAGGTATCAGTGTTTCCTCAGGCCAAGAAAAGCAGAGAGCAAATTCCCTTCATTCTATGTTTTTCTACTTCTTCCATATGCTCTTTGAATGATTTCTGAGGATTACTCCTTCAATTAGGTAAAAAGGTAAAGCAAAATGCACTAAAAAAAGCTAGGACTAACAAATAAAATTCCATAAGGAAAAAAAAAAACTAACGAAATAAGAAAAATTGCTTTTGTCACTAAGGACTGGTCATTAAGATCCTGATATGATTGTTGATATGATGTTAAAAGCATCACTAGAAATACATTTTCTGTGTCTTAAAATGTTAAACAAAAGCTTAGCAAATTAATCAATGAGGAATATTTGTAATAAAAATAAATGGTAATAAATTTATATATTAAATATTTTTCTTAGGAGCAGAAAGCAAGCCCTCATCAGACACCAGGCCAGCTGGCACTTTGATCTTTCCCAGTCTCCAGAACTGAGCAATAAATTCTTACTGCTTCTAAATCACTCAATCTAAGGTAGCCTGCAAAATTCCCGATGGGAAAATCTACTCATTTAAGTGATGAAGCTCAAGAATAATCATTCTAAATATATTTACTGAAATTTAAAACAAATGATTAATTTTAATTTCTGGTATTTTTCAATACTGCATTTGAATCTACTTAGGGTCTCTTATTATTTTTGTATTGTTGGTATTAAATTTATACTCTATTTCTGCCTGGTTTCTGGCACTGAATGTTTCTACAGAAAAACTAAAACCCTTTCTGAATTTTTTTCTAGAGATTCTGCTTATTCTTATGTGGATGCTAAACATTCTTAGGTAAATTGCCTTTACTAAATGCAAATTTGCAAGTTTAAATGGCTGCACAGTGTGGTTAGTCAGAGATTAGGCCTGGGTCACTTAGAAGTTTCCCTGATTCTCATACAGAAATTACAGATGTGTGTCCAGACATGGTCAGTCTCCCCTGCTGGGTGTATCTCTGGATCCACCATTACCTTCCCATAAAGACCACACTTCCACAGACTTTTCCTATGGCAGGGATGTTGAAGGCACCAACACAGGCCTGTTCTCTTGAAATTTAAGTTTCTAATGGGCATCTTTAGCCCAAGGATTCTTGAAGGCTCTGTGCTTCCTTCATTCCTCCAATCACAGCTAACAGACCAGCATCTCTCCTTGTACAGGCAGTGGGAAAGATGGGGTAAAATTCTGAAAACCTAATTACTTATCAAAACAAACAACAAAAAAAGTTTGTCCCAAACAGTATTTTCAAATAACGGTCCTAAAACTAGAAGATACTATACTTGGTCAGGTTAATTTTGTTTTCCCCTACCATTTCATTCTGTATGTTTGGATATCTTATGTTTGGACAAAATGCATGAATTTTTCATTAAATGTGAAATAGTCAGACTAGCTAATATTTAATTTAAATGGGATATAATTTTGAGTACTTTGTGTATATCCATTTATTTAATTTTTACACACATTTTATGAGATATTAAAATTATTACTCTCAGTTTACCTATAAAGAAAATGAGGCACATAAAGGTCATGTAACTTTTTCAAGGCCATGCAGCCAGGAAGCAACAGAGCTGGGATTCAAACACAGACTCTCTGGCAATCATGCCCTGCTGCCTTTTCCTGGACTTCAGGAACTAAAAAGATCTTCAAGTTCTCCCTACTGATGTGCAAATTAAGTATAACCCACTTTCCCTTGCATTTAAAACTGAGCAAACCCTCTTCTACTACTATTCCTGCTTTTAGTTTACTTCATGAATTTTAATTGTGCCCAAGGGGAACTGGATTGTTCTTTTTTCCATATTCAAATCTTTCATATTTTTTGATATCCTCCGTCTTCTAGCTTTCCTCAGCAAATGCCATGACTCTCAAAACATACATGTGTTCTGTTCCTCAATAATTAATTATTGAACACTTATTATATGCCTAGCACTCAGTAGTCACCAAACAATTTAGACAGGCAAGATTTTATCCTTCATGGAATTGATACTGTCAAAGACTAGATGAATTATAACAAGATAAATATAGATTTTAAATAATATAATAAATGAAAGTTTAGAGGACTATAAGAGAGAGAGAAACTTGAGAATAAACTTCTCTGGTTGGATGACTTTTAGCTGCAGGGTGAGAAAAGACTATCTATGCAAGAAGTCCAGGAAAGGACATATGGGAGAAGAGGGAAACCACCGGAGGTCTCCAACAGGAGTAGCCAGAAGTGAGGCATTGGTCCAGATGGGGCTGGTAGCAGGGGAGATGAGGACTGGATCAATCTGGTCAAGGATTAAATATATGATGCTAAATCAAGGAGGAGCCCGGTGAGGTGGCTCATGCCTATGATCCCAGTGGCTCTGGAGGCTGAAGCAGAAGAATGGCAGGTTCAAAGCCAGCCTCAGCAACTTAAAGAACCCCTAAGCAATTCAGCAAAACCATGTTCTCTAAATAAAATACAAAAAAGTGTCGGGGATGTGGCTCAGTGTTTAAGCATCCTGGGTTCAATCTTTGATACCAAACAAAAAAAAGTGGGGGGTAGGAAGAAGGATAAAACAAAAGATACTTCCTATGTTTAGGGCTTGAACAATTGGAAAGATACTGGGACATTTTATCATGTTTCAGAAGACTGTATTGGGAGGAAAATCCAGATTTCCATTTTGGACACAAGTCAGGAATTTCTAATGACCATCCAGTTGAAGACATTGAGTAGATAAGCTTCAGAAGACTGGAGCTCAGGCCTGGCCCACCAAGATGTTGAGTTCCTCCTTCATCAGCATTAGATTTGATCTTTGCCTTCCCTGAGCTCTCAGGGACCTGTACCTTTTCTTTTGTCATTCATCACATGAAAGCTTTTGAAAAATGTTCTGAAACACACAAAGATTTCTGTTTGAGCCTGTCAAAAATACTCAGACTAACAAAAGATACTAAAGCTTTTTCACACTTAAATCTTAGAAATTATCTTCTGTCTATAAACACTCAGGAGCTGGGAGTTATTTTTAACCAGTTACATTATTATATCCCTTTACTAGGTAAAAGCTGTTATTCACATCCCTCATAGCTTCGAAGACAATGATTTGTACAGAAACAATGTTTTATAGTGCAGTTACTAATGTAAATGACCATTGTGAAAAACATGCTTTTGTAAAATACTTTGCCTATTTTGTTTTAGGGTGCTTATCTTTGGATAAGCATCAACCCTCAATGTTACTCAGGAAAAGAAATGATTGATTAACAAGTTCTAAAGCTATCATACTATACTGTAGAAAGAAACAATAAAATCTCTGTTGTAGGATCAATGTAGCCAAAACTACTTTATGAAATTATCTGAAATCTGAGAAGCTTCTGAAAGGGTATCATCAAAGTGCAGATGTTAGAGAATTTGTCAAATTCACAAATAGGCTTAAGACACTTTATGACAGAATTAGCTTGACACTTTCAAAACATTTTGCCATCTTTATAGATATATCTTAATAAAATTTTCATAAACTAATCTATACATTTCATGTCAGCTGAATAATAGCACAGTTTGAATATTTTATCTTTCTTTTTTTTTCCCCCAAAGTTGAGGATTGAAATCAGGGCCTCATGCATGCTAGGCAAGTACTTTACCACTGAGCTACATCCCCAGCCCCAATATTTTATCTTCCTATACATAATTATTCTTTTAAAATCTTCCTATACATAATTTTTCTTTTATAATCTTCCTATACATAATTTTTATAATATCTTTCTATACATAATTAGTCTATACATATTTCTTTTGTTTTGGGGGGGATAAAATACATTTTAAAGTCATTTGGAGGTAATGCTGTTTTTAGGATTGTGCATCAATTCTGAAAATTATAAATTCATTTTAAAGACTGTCAAACTGTCTCTATATTTTGAATGATCCCTCAACTCTAGGCTGAGATGAGAAAGGTAATAAAAGTAGCTACTTCCCTTTTCAGCATATTACTTTAAAAAGTTGTTAGTGTTTGATTTCATGTGATGTTACATAACACAACTCCCAAGGGAGATTTACAGCTCTGGCATGAGTGGGCTGCTTAAGCTCAACATAGGCCTACTGGTTTCTGTCAGTAACTATCAGGCATATTTATTATCAATACCTGTAGTGTGCCAAACAGCTGTACTTGGTCTCCTTGAAATATTTTGAGCAATTTTTATAGAACTATTAGTACAAAATATAATTTTCAACATGAACTGATAAAATAGAAGCAGATTTGTGATTGTTATGACCTCTCCAGCAGGAATGCCTTTTCTGATGTGAATGCATATTCCCCACTTTCAAGTTTAATCCCTTAAAAGGAGCACCCCAACACCAGCTCTCACAAAGCTATTTCTGCACCAGTCACAAGCACTAATATATGGGAGTCATTCTTTTGCCTTTAATAACTGCATCTCTGTACTGCATTCCTATCTGGCCCCACAGAGAGTCCAGCTCAAATAATTCCTTAGATTCACTCTTTTTAAAGACTTGGGAGAGAAACCAGAAGTGAGTCATTATCTAATCATTGGCAATAATAATTATGATGCCTTAAATACATTACTACATAAAAATCACAACTAGCTCATATGTAAGATAATATACATATTATTCCACTCTCCACCAAATCACATACTGTGATATCTATTTCCCAAATTAGAAAATTAAAATTCATGGGGGCTGAAGTTACCACCTCCTTCAAGTCTGTTTGCTAAGTGATAAAGCCAGACTCCAACACAGACCTTTTGATTGCATGTATTTTCACCATTCAATATCCTGATGTTCTGCCCAAACTCAATTTTAACATCAACCAAAAGATCCAGAAAATGCATATGGAAAATTTAAAACTTTTTAAAAGCAGTTTTAAAATAGTTTAAAATAATTTGTATGATTAATGATAATTTAATTGCCTCTATAGAGGTACCAAAATTACTTTGTAAATTATCAAAAGATTAACTAGAATGATATTAAGAGAACTAGAAGTTTTTAAAAGAAATTTTAAAAATTGTAAAATGATATTTCTACTGTTTTAAACTCAAAACAATTTTGTGTCTGAACTTTAAAACAAGAATAATGTATCTTGAGAATTTGCAATTTGAAGACTGGCTCAGATCCTTACAGATATCTCCATGTAAATATAGGGACTACAGAGATCCTTTGATAAAAATAAACCATTAGGCCTGGGCCAGAGCTTCAAGAGACAGTAAAATATAGAAACGACTGATTTTCATCTCTACATATTGCATCATTTTAACAAAACAAAGAATGCCTAGGTTATGTTGTACTCACTTGTGCTTATCTTTGATGGCATCCCTAGAAATATTGTAGGATATAGAAGAAAAAAGTATTTTATTTAGAAAATGTGTACCTTAAGCTCGTTATTGTCTCTTAGGAAATACAGAAAGATTTTCATTTTTTTCTTAATGTATTTCCTAAAGTTTCTATATTTTACCTAAATTTTTATTGTAACCTAGAGAGCACATAAATTGTGGTGTTAAAGCAAGAAATGCCACATAAAAGTATTTCAGAATCAAAGCTCCACATTATTAAAGATAAGAGGAGGTTAATTCACAAACCAAAATGTCTTCTCATTTCAATTAGCACTTTTTACTCTGAACAATGCTGTAAGCAACAAATGAAAATACAAGATATTGCGGTTGATTCTGTTCCAGTAGAATCTTTGATGATAATGAAACATCAATCCAGTGTGACTAAACAAACCGATGATAGCCTTGATTTTGTAAATAGAAGAGAAAAAACTCAAAAAGTGCTGAAGTTACCAGAGCTGACTCTTGGTTAGTTACAAACATGTTATAGAAGTTTAGTTTTTGTTGATAAAGAAAGAATATTTGCTTCTGTATGTGTACTTATATTATCTATACCCATATGCATACGCATATTACAAGATCACAACAGTGCTGCATTGAACTAAAAACCAATACTGACTGCTTATTTCACACAGAAATTATTTTAGAATCATGCGTGTTATCTTTATCTTTATATATATACATACACATACACACACATCACATGCCCTGGGGCATGTATGTAATGTCTATGTATGATGTGGTTAGCATATAAATTTACACAATGCTAGCCACTTCTGTGTATATATGTGGCTTCTCCTTGTCACTTCCCATATTCTCACTACTCAGCATCCTCACAACAAATGTCATTTGAGAGTTCTTCCCTAACGGGCTTTTCTCTTTTGCTGATATGACTTAGCATATCATTATGATTTCAGTTTCCAGATATCCCTCATAATTACATATTCCATCCTTCTAGGAAAAAAATTCTTCCAAAAAAATGACTGACTTATTAAAATTATGAGAATGAATGTATGTTAAGAATATTTACCACAGAGTAGTAGAAATAGGAAAAAAATGGTTAGCATAGGTAAAATGCCTATTGAATTAATTCTTCCCAGTTTTCTTGCATCTCAAACTCTTTTGGTTCGACATGGGCTTCAGACTAGCCATTGTAAAGTACGATTTCATTTATAGTCATATCACAGAATAAGATTACTTTCGTTGACTGTGAGATTAGAGCCTTTCCCACAAATGTGTATTTTATAGCTACTGTTAGGTGTAAGCAATCATAGCTTAAAACTGGAAGCAAACATACAGAAATCATCCAGTTGATTCAGGCAAGAGGCTCTTAGGCAAGTCACTCTTCATTTGCCCAAGTCAAGATAAGCAGTGTTAACATTCTCATTATTCATCAATAAAACAAGAAGGATGAAAAGAATGTGAGGGTACTGAACATGACAAATGCCAAATAAAATGTTTGGGAAAAGTGAATGTAGCAGTCAGGTGGAGATTAAAATACACCATATCCTTGGGTCGCCTAGTTAAAAGGCTCAGTACATTCATCAGGGAATTCGATAGTGTTTGGTGAGCATGTTAATTATAGACCTAAGGGAATCCTGACACATGCAATATAAACACCCATCCCTTATCATATATCATCACCAAGTATTATAAACTATCCCCAGAAAAGCCATGTTTTTTCCCCAGCATAAAAAAAATGTGAAATTTGAGGTCATGGTACCAGCCTGTTGAGGAGAATTGTTAACCTATGGATGTCAAGCACAGCTACAATAAATATTGAGATGAAAAAGTGTAATCAAGAAAATATATTTTTAGTCATATGCTTCATTATCTAAGAAAATACTGTGGTGTTTGCAATAAATAAATAAGTAGAACATTATATCAAAAATGCAATATCAGTTCTTTTGGAATTGAACTGACAAAATGCACAGAACACGTTGAGACCAAGGAAAATACATCTATAGTGGAGGGAGGCAGGCATTTGCCACAGACAGAATATTCAATTTAATGATAACATGATCATTTCAATGCTACAGACTCACCAATTGAATGAAATCTGCACTAAAATAGAAATCTGTACTGTAACCTGACTGTAACCTGGCCACTCACCAACGTTCATGCTTACCTACAGCAAAACAATCCAGTTTCAGTAGAACTGAGAAGAGAATAAAAGAAAAACCAATACCACAGTGTTCCCTTTTGTCACAGTAACAAGGTGGGCAGGAAAAAGGTACTAAAACTTGAGGGAAATCTATTAATAATTGTTGTGATATGGCAATTAACCACTGAAAAGTATTAGCAACCAACAGACCATCCAAATACTTAACAAATTGAAAAGAAAAAATAGAACAGAATACATAAATAAGTCCCATAAAGAATGACTAAAGAGCTAACAGATTAGGTGTAATTTGGATTTTAAAATAATCTCAGTGTGTTAGTCAGCTTTTTGTCACTGTGACCAAAATACCTGACAAGAACAACTTAAAGGGAAACTTTATCTTGGGGCTTGCAGTTTCAGGGGTTCTAGCCTATGATTGGCAGACTTTATCACTTTGAGCCTGAGGTGAGGCAGAACACCTCACTGAAAGGACATGGTAGAGGAAAGCTGCTCACCTCCTGTAGCTGAGAAGCAGAAAGACAGAGTAGGAGAAACCATAGGGACAAGCTGTAATCCCCAAGGCTATATCCTCATCTCCTCCAGCCACACCCCACTTGCAGAGAGTTAACTTTCAAATGAATTAATCCAGTGCTTAGTTTATAGCTTTTATAATCTAATAATTTCACCTTCTGCATTAACACAGGAGCTTTAGGGGGCTATCTCATATCCAAATCTTAACACTGAGCTATAAGTCTCATTTTGCACTTTCAAAAAATAATGGACAATGAAGAATTTTGGCTATACACAATCCACAACAGCCAGACTGTGGAACCAGCCTAGATGTCCTTCAACAGATGAATGGATAAAGAAATTGTGGTATATATACACAATGGAATATTACTCAGCAATAAAAGAGAATAAAATTATGGCATTTGCAGGTAAATGAATGGAGTTAGATAATATCATGCTAAGCGAAGTAAGCCAATCCCCAAAATCCAAAGGCCAGATGTTTTCTTTGATAAGTGAATGCTAATCCACAAGGGGTGAGGGGACATGTGACAAGTACAGGAACTTTGGATTGGCCAAAAGAGAGGAAAGGGAGGCATGGGGATAAGAAAGATGGTGGAATAAGATGGTCATCATGACCCTGGGTACGTGTATGATTACACAAATGGTGTGACTCTACTTTGTGTACAAACAGATACATGGAAAATTGTGCTCCATTTGTGTACTATAAATAGACAGCATTCTGTTGTCGGGCTAGGGTGAGAAGTCTCCGGGCACATCAGTTGGTAAGGGGCTAGGGCCAAGTCTTGGTGTTCCAAGACCAGAGAGAGCAGGGTGTTCCTGCCTGCTCAGCTTGATAGCTTATCCTTGCATCACACCTGTGTGACCCAGTCCCCTACCACCCTACTTTGTGAACAACCAGATATGTGAAAAATTGTGCCCCCTTTGTGTACTATAAATAGACAGCATTTTGCTGTCACGCATAACTGACTGGAACAATTAAATTAAAAAATAATTCTTTAAAATAAAAGGATTGCATACTGAGGCAGATTTCCACATTATTGAAATGTCCCTTATTTTCACCAGAATCCCAAAGTTTATATGGTTTTGCAAATTATTCAAAAATGAATTTAGCTGAATCGATAAACAATTCTCTCTTCTACTTTTTAAAATTTAAGTTTACTTTTAGCTGATGTATGAAAACAAAAATTATACATATTAACGGGGTACCATGTTATGTTTCAACACATGCATACATTGTATGATGTTTAAATTAGGTTAAATTTATCTATCTTCTCAAATATTTATCATTTTTTATGATGAAAACATTAAAAATCCTTTCCTCTAGCTCTTTGAGGTATTCAGTGCATAATTGTTTTCAGTAGTCACTGTACTGTGCTTAGGATGACAGAACATCCTGCTCCTATCTAACTATTACAGCACCCACTGATCAATCTCTCCCTATCCCACCCTCCCCTCTTCTATCCCCAGCCTCTGCTAACTACATTCTATTCTCAACCTCTATGGGATCAACGTTTTTAGATTCCACATGTGAGATCATGCAATGCTTGTTTTTCTGTGCCTGGCTTAGTTCACTGAACAATCACCAGTTCATATGATCATGAATAACAGATTTCATTCTTTTTTTATGGTTGAATAGTATTTCACTGTGTATATGTACCACATTTCTTTATCCATCCATCAGTTGATGGAAAAACTTCTGTTGTTTCAGTTTCTTGGATTCTGTGAATAGTTTGCAATGTACATAGGAGTGAAAATGTCTCTTTGGTATGCTGATTTCATTTCTTTTGAAAATACACTCAGAGTCAGTTGTGGTAGATCACGCCTGTAATCCCAGCAGGTCAGGAGGCCAAGGCAGGAGAATTGCAAGTTTAAAGCCAGTTTCATCAACGTATCGAGGACCTAAGCAATTTAGTGAGACCCTGTCCCAAAATAAAAAAATAAAAGAGTTGTGCCTGTGGTTCAGTGGCTGAGTGTCCCTGGGTTCAATCCCTGGTACAAGAAGAGGAACGAAGGAAGGAAGAAAGAAAGAAAGGAAGAAAGGGAAGGAGGAGGGAGGGAAGGAAGGGGGGAAAAAAGAGGAAAAAGAAAATACACACAGGAGTGGGATTGTTGGATCACATAGTAGTTCGCTTTTAATTATTTTAGAAACCTCCATACTGTTTTCCATAATGGTTTTACCAATTTAATGTTCCCATGATTACTGCACAAGGGTTTCCTTTGTTCTACATCATCACCTGCACTTGACTATTTCCATCCTCTCAATTTGAGTTAATGGAGTGTCCAAGAATCTTTCTGAGACCAGCTAAGGATAAGTAGTGAAAATATTTAAACTAACAAATATGTTTTAGGGATTTTCAGAGATTTTTATATATTTAAGTTATTGTTAGTCATAGGAGTGGCTCACAAATCCTCCTGTCAACAATTTGCAGAACCAGAAGTAGAGCCATGATATAAATGTATCCTTGAAGACCAAGAACTGAAAGTATGTAGGTAGGAGAGCCAGAGAAATAAAAAAAAGAAAGAAAGAAAGAAAAAGAAAGGAATAGAGCTGGAACCTAGACTTTGAATAATTTTCCAATCACCAGACATATAAAATTCTAAGTGGAGGATTTGCTTTCTCATCTGTGCCTACACCTAACGTAAGTTCTCACTCATTAGGGAAAGAATACACTCAACAATGCAACATATAAATTATGAACCAACCCCCAAACTGTTTTTCTTTATGGAAATCACATTAGAATGTTATCAAAAATCTTGTGTTTGTAGAACACAGCCCAGCATGTGTATTGCTTCAGTGTTAGCGAAATCAGGCATTTTCTGCATGCCAACATGTTGCATCATGTCTACATATACCCAAACCATCATGGCCCAATGAAGTCTTAGGATTTCAGATTTTTAAAAAGGCACACTAAGTTGCTACTACAGCCATAGTAAGTCCATGTGAAGAAACAAATGTTCAGCAATAAAATTCTTCACATATTCATGGATCAAGCAATGTATGTAGGATCAATGTTTAGTTACACTTTCATGTAGATCAAGACTCCAAATTTGAAACAAATGGATAGCAACTTCTTCAGTCACCTTTAAATTTATTTATGAAAACAACCAAGAAAATTCATTTAAAATCAGTAGCATATAAAATAAAATGTTAAAGTAAGGAACACAATAGAACTTATTCTAATATTGAGAGGTGAACTATGACAGAAATTAGACTATGCTAACAGTAATCTCATTATGAGGAAGAAAGACGTTTTGAAAAGAAGTAATGAATAGACACTTAGATTATTTGAAAATACAATAAATAAAAATAAAAAAAATTTTTGCAGGCCTCACACATGCCAAGCATGTGTTCTACCAGGGTTATACCTCTAGCCCAGAAAAAATCTCAAATATATTGGTAGAAATTTTTTGCTGATTTGACACAAAGTACGGCAGCAAACAAAGTAATTTCAAAACTCACAGTCCTTTACAAAAAGGATATAGCACAGAAAAAAACTGGCTAATGCAATGGTATTAAAGATTACTAATTGCATAAGTAACCTTGAAACGTTATGAAATCATATCACCCAAACATGAAAGAAAGCTGATAGCTTTCGCAAATTCAATAATAAGGTTAAAATAAATGGGGACCCTGGAAGTTTTCTGATCTGTCAATTAAAAAACAGAAATTTCTATCAACTATTTAAAAATGTAGATTAAATTATCTTTCTATCTAAAAGAATTATCATCATATGAAGAGATAAAGAGTTCACAGTGTTTGTTGCATAAAATTCAGGATAAAAGTATTACAGAGGTATGTCAAAGAGTTATTAATTAAAATGCTATCATTTTAAATGGATATTATTTTTATATTTTTAGTTTCTTATTTTAAATTTTTATGTCATAATAATTTATTGATATAATTTACATACTATACAATTCACTAAAGTGAATTCAATAGTTATTTAGTATATTCACAGTCATGTGTTATTTTTCTCTTTCTTTTATTTTATATATTGTGATATTTTCTCTATTCCAAATAACTGCTCACCTAATATTTCAATGTTAATGTTGCATTATTTTTCTTAAGAAGAGCCTCAAATATTGTATAGTGTAGGTTTCTCATGTCATAAAATCTAGATTTATGTACAAAATTTTCTGGATTTGGTGTTATGAGTTGGATTCAGTCCTTTGTTCAGAAATTTATAGGGGAGATAATATTAAGTTATAATAAGAACACCTCTTTTACAGATTTTTGTGAAAAGTAAGTGAAATACAGATGTTACATATCATCATGTGTAAAGAAAGGACTATAATGTAACAATGCCACTTACTACTATTTAAATTTTCTTTTAAAATGATTGTGCAGGGCATGAAACTGCATCTATAATAGGAGACAAACAAAAATATTAGCTTAAACCACATACTTTAACATAAGTATATGGAAGAGTTTCCTAACAGCAAAAAATTTAAAATGTGGATGTGGCTTATTATGGGAAATTGTCAGGCAATCATATAATCTTCTGAAACTAAATCTCTTTGAAAACTCAATGTAAATAACTCAAATTCTTTATGAACTAAATGGGTCATAAGTTTTGCTTAAAAATTGTGAATTATTTCAAGGTTACTCATCTATTCTTACTATAAAAATGATAGAGAACCATTAAGGAAAATTATAAAATAATTTTAAAAAATCACTATTATCTATAGGCCAGTTATTTTGACTTACATCATGAGAAGGCATAAACACTAATAACTCTTGAAATATGAATCAAAAATCATCTTATGATCTTACAATGCAAAATTATAGTCCTACAAAGCTGCTCATTATAGACATTTCCACTTCTGGCATCTGTATTGCCATTTTATTTTTCATTATCATCCAGTTCTTGTCCTTTTAGTTTCTTTGTGTTCTATCACCAAGATATTGTAGTTTCTGTGTTTATGTCATTTATTGTGAAATTCTCATTTTATGTGTATTTCCTAGAGGAGAAAATTCAATAACTTCCACTAATATAATAATAATTTAATATTTATACCTGTTGTCAAATAACCCTGTAATTGTTTGTGTCATCATTTATGTATGTATATTTATTTCCCAACTTGACGGAAAGCTTTTTTTCAGACCTATCATAAATGTACAGTAGTGGAATCCAACTGTAACTAATAGGAAAATCCCATTCATGTTCCCCAGAACGAAATGAAGTTTTTGGTTTTTTTCTCACATAAATAAATCCCAGGGAAAGGGTCACTGATATGTTAACCCTGGCCCACAAAGTCTTTCAGGACCCATCTCTAGCCCTACATCATACAACTCCAACAGGGAACTCCACAGAGGAGAGCATATGAACTGAAGTTGCACAAGAGTACAGCCATCTGGGACTCCCCCAATTACTGCTCCGACACTCCAGAACCTGGCCTCGTTCTTCTGGTCCAAGATGATCCAAACTCATGCTTTAGGCAGAAAAATGAGGGAAAAGAAAATAAGAGAATAAAGACTACATTTATCTCTCTCTTCGAGCAATTTCCTAGACTCTGTCATAAAAGATGTTGCTTACAACCCATCCACCAGTGTACTTAACACACCCAAACTCCATCCTTCTGGAAGGAAAGCTGGGAACTGCATCCTGTGTTCTGTCAAGCCATGGGTCACTAAAGGGTGAGTGAAATAGAGGCAAGCAAATAAAGAAAACTGAAAATGTCATTGTAAAAAAGACAACAAGAGACTGAAATACTAGGAAAAGATTTATCCTCTTTTGCTTGGATTATATATAAAGTCTTGTTGGAAATTTAAAATTTTATGAAAAATACATTCAGTAAGAAGATATATTTATGTTTGTGTATCTATTTATAAAAATATTTAGAAAAAAATTAGAGGTATTCCTAATTTTCTGTAATGTAGGCGCATTTGCCTAATGGAAAATGATGATTTGGAGAGATAATGGACATTATTAAATGGTTTAATTTTATACTTTTGCAACATATCAATTATATTCTGTTGTGGCCTAAGTGCACAATATATGCTAGGTACCATTGTGCAAACTCACTTGGAATGTGCTGGTGGGAAGAGGAAAGGAGAAATGCAGAGTTTAAGGATGAGACTATAACTATTTTTCATTGAAAGAGATGATTTCTGAGAGCCTATAGTACCTCAGACTTTCCGTCTTAACATCTGATTTCCCAAACCTTCTCTGCTTCTTCCTCACTAGAACTGGCATAGACATTACCTTACTGAAATGGTGTATCCAAGAGGACATAAAAATATGTGGACAGAGATGTTTAGAAGTTAACTTTAATCTAGAGTAGTTGACCACAAACTACTCTGCAAGTCTAAATCATTCAGGGTAAAAGGGGAAGAAAGAATAAGAATAAATTTTTTTTCTGGCTTTGAGAAATAAAGCATTCTTCCCTTTCCATTCTGCTAGTCTCTTCAATACTTTGAGGAAAGGGTTAAACCTAAAACTAAAGCTGGTAAGAAATTTTAGTGACCCAGCAAGTGGCCCCATATGCACCTGTGAGACACCTTTCCTGTGGTTGCAGACGCAACTGGGGCATGTTCATTGCAGCTTAGAACAGATGGAACCAGAACAGGCAAAAAGTAATCTCTTACATAAGTTCAATGAATTTAAACCTGTCTCATGTTGTCCAAGGGTAATTTGGAATAGATTCAGATAGTTCCAAACCACAGTATTTGGGCTTTAGGATGATCTTGTCTGGTAATGATTTAAATTTGATAACAAGCCAGAAATCCAACATTTTTTTATCTCTCCCCAAATTGATGTAGAGAGCAATGAATTTATCATGCACTAAAATCATTTTATATTGCTATCCTACCATTTTACAGATATATCATATTTTCAAGAAAAAGAAAAACTAATTTTATGTTCATATTTTCCATTTGTAGAACCCATAACAAATATTTAACTTTCTGATGGTTAACTTTCTACAAGCTTGTTTCAGTTAGTAGAAAGAAATGTGACTCTATCTGTGGCTCACAAGAGCCCCATGCGTGGCACAACACAATTTTGAAAGAGACAGATGGAAAGTGTTTATTCTCAGTGTGAAAAGCTATAATTTATTCCTTGGTAAATAAATAAATTAAAGACCATTCACATTTGGATTTGACCAGAAACAAATGTGAAGGGCCTTCTCTAGCATATGATAGCAGCTTTAGCATCCTTTTATGTAAACAAAATGAGCTTGCCATTGGCATTGGTATTTGCTGAATAATAAATAGTAGAAGGTCTTGATCTCTACTGTTAGCCATTGGGAGCCTGTGACAATCTAGTAAATACACTAGATCCATGCACCATGGTTCTGGTAAAACAATTACTGTGGCATTCACACTGAGAGAAATAGGTAATGATCCACTTTTAATTCTTAATGCCATCATGAAAACTGGATGTAGGAATTGATGAATATGAGTTCCCCAGCTTTATTATGAGAAATTATATTTCTCCAGTCCCTTTATCCATTTCTCACAGAACTTGGCTTCAAAGCTCCACAATACCTTGATCATTTCTGAATAAATGACAATATATCTTTTCCCTTGAAGTATAATGTCCCAAACTGGGTGTGGTGGTGCCAGCCTATAGTTCCCTCTACTCTAGAGGCAGAGATAAAAGGATCACTTGAGCCCAGGAGTTCACACCAGTCTGGGTAACAAAGAAAAATCCCATCTCAAACAATTAAATAAAGAAATAAAATGCCCCAAATTGAGCATCAAGGTTTGAATATGACTTGACCATTGCAGAATACTGGTTCTAAAACCCAACTTCTCCTATATTTTCTTTTTTAACCAATGAAATAATCTTCTTCTTCATTTTCATTATTATCTAAAGAGAGAGACCCAGACTACCAATAATTGTGAACTTTCCAGACTATAAACTCTACCTGAGGTAGAAATGATGCCTCATTAAACTACTTCCACAGCACTATTTTCTGCCTGGGAGACAATCTGTACTCAATAAATATTTTTTGGTGAATTTTCTTGTAGAATAATAGCTTTGGATCAAACTCATTATCAAAACAAAATTATCTAGAAATCAGTCATATTAGATCAATTAGAAGGTGGTTTGTGGAGAAACAAGTTTTTCAAGACAATAGTAAGCTGAAGCCTGAGAAATTATTCAAAACACCTGTGCACAGATTCTTACGTCTTCTCACATGAATGTGAGGCCTTACTCAAACCGAACTTAATGCAAGAACTAGGAAAATCTAATGTTTGCAAACATTCCCACTTAAGAATATACAATTAAAGTTTTTAAATAATGAGGGGAAGAAATGTACAGATGGGGTCAATATACATAAACCAGAAATCTCACTCCCAAAATATCAGCACAATCCAAAATGACTTTAAAGTATTATTAAAATGTTTAAACAAATAAACAAGAAGAAGATTAAGACATTAAATTTAGACACTGATCAGTTAAATGTATGTTTACACACAGAATATATATATATATATTATAAGTATGCAATGTATACACAATATATATGGGGATAGAGAGAGAGATGTATAGTCTGTTTTAAATTATATTAGAAAAACCAATTAATAAAAAGAAATAGATGCAAGTAAGGAATAAATAAAAATTTGGGAAAAACATAGTATGAAGTGACAGAATTATAATCAAACACATCAGCAATTAGTCTATAAAAAGCAACTAAACTTACTAAAGTATAGATTCTGAGATTTGACTGCCTACAATATTTCTACATTTTACCAAAGACAAATATGAAACACAATGACATAGCCATATTAACACAAAATGGTAAGGAATATAAGACCAGAAAATTTTTTCCAAAATAATGTTTTGGTTGAGATTAATAAGAGACAAAAAGGATTAATAGGAAAAAACATGAAATTATTCATTGTCAAAAGAAACAATGGCCTAAAAAGATATATCAATCATAAATGTATCTAATAATATATCTTCAAACTCCTTAAAGTCAAAGCCTAACAAAATAACAGGAGAAATCAACAAATCCATAGCTCTATATATTTCCACATAATTCTCTCTGAAAATACAAAGACTATTACTAGATAATATAGATATAAATAACATAATTAAGACTCTGGATCTAATAGTTATATGTAGAACTAGGCACATAACAAATAGAATATATACATTCTTTTTTTAAGATAATATTTTTTTAGTTGTCAGTGGACCTTTATTTTATTGTGGTGTGGTGCTGAGAATTGAACCTAGTACTTAACACATGTGAGGTAAGTGCACTACCACTGAGCCACAAACTCAGCCCCGATATATATTCTTTTAAGTATATATGAGCAACTTCAGAAATTGATCATGTAATAATCAATAAAGGAAGTATAAACTAATTTGAAATAGCAATAACAAAATCACATTGATAATTATAGAACCTTATAGACCCCCATATAGAAAGACATTGGGAGTTTTTAGCAAAATAGTGATTTTTAATTAAGTTTTAGAGGAGTCATTATGACTACAGTATTGAAAAGAGGTTGTAGAAAAAATACCTGCAGATGAACAACACTTCTTGATGAACTTTAGATTAAAAAATTAGAAACAAAATTAGTGCAACAACTCAGTGGAAAAACTAATCACAAATGAAATATCCACTTTATAGGAATTATATAGGCACATACGTTGCATAGAAATACAAGTTCTATGCAGCAGAAAATAGTAGTGCTGTTCAAGAGCTTGTGCATAAGTAGAAATACAAATATGGAGTTTTTAAAAACTATTTTCACATTGGAGGAAAACAAATTCAAGAAAAATGGAATAGAGCCAAGAAACCACACCATTATTGCAGCGGAGATGGACCAAGTTGCCTGATATTTTCACCACCGTCATCCTCTTTGAAATGGATTGCTATATGATATTGGCCTCCTTGGGGTCTTAGATATCACAAGGCTTCAAATAAAAACAAATGGCTCACTGTTTACTTACCAATGTGGAGTTAATTTATCAAGAGGAAGGTCAGTTAAGGTAATTTATCACCTTTTACCATGTATTGTGCTCACATTCCAAGTTTTCCAAAGAAAACAGTAAAATCTACCATCTTGGAGATAAAAAAAATTAAATAAATAAGAAAGCAGCTGAAGGAGGGTCAGTAAGAGAGAAAATACCTTTTATTCATTGCTAAGGTTTGTATGAAAGATGGGAATGGGATTGCTTAAATTAGGCCACTTAAAGGCCCTGAATATATTTAACCACATTCTTCTGATTTTGAAACTTCTTGTTCTGCTTTCCTTGTAAGATGATTAGAATGTTAACTAAAATCATGTAGTTACATTGACAGTTTTTTATAAATTGTAAAACAACTAAGAAAGCTTTTAAACCAGCTTTTTGGTTTGCTTCCTCTTTGTCCCCCATAAAAGAATATATACCCATACTTAGAGTACACATTTTTTATACTGAAAGTATTTTTCCCATTATCCGATTGCCCCTTGAAGTTAGAATCCCAATTCTCTTGATATTTCACCATTTTCCTTGAGAAGAGCTTCAGAAGGAAAATGTAGTTGCTTTTTCTTAAGAGTCATTTTATAAAATTTGAGATTAATGATCATCCTCTCCACTATTCTGTGCCTCTGTATCATGATGGTAAAATAAAACTAAGAATTATAACATTAGCCTAAGAATTATATATGATTTTAAGCCTTCTTGTATTATCAACTGGAAAATATATCATAGCAAAAATGTGACCAGTAAATTGTTTGTTGGATAACATGCCTATGAAAAGAAAACAATGTAGATTTAAGCTGATGGTTATACGGAATAAAAGAAATGTTTGGATGTCCTTGGGGATTATTCACTTCAACAAAGTCTGTCATGCTCAATAAGTTCCAAATGACAGTGTGGGAACATGTGAAATTGAAATTAGACTGTTAGAGAAATCTGAGAGGAGATAGGAAAATCAGAACATGCTATGCACAAGCCCCAGTGAAGTCATACACTATCGTTTTCATTATCAGTCACCTGATACCTGCTTCTCAGATTACTCACCCCTTAACTGCAATTTTTTTTTAGAAATCTATAAACTATCTAATAAATTTATAAAATTATTTTAAGGTTAAATATTTGTAACCAAAGTATTTAAAAACTATTCGATCTATAATAATTATAAATTAATACCTTAAATAATAATAGAAATAAGTTTCAGTTGAATTTTGCTTAAGGAAGAAGCGTGTTTCAAAAGGAATAGTGAAAAAATGTATTGCATTAATGTTTCATCACTCTCTATATAATTATATATCAAAAGAATGTCCAAATTATGTTTAAACATATGCATTTACATTTGTGTATTCAACAACACTTTATTAGAATTTTGCCAAATACAAAGCTCTAGTCTAAGGTTATATAGCTATACGAAATTTTCTCACAATTATTACAACAAATAAGGAAGCTGTACACATGAGTTAATATAGTAACATGGACACAGTTAAATCTGCCATAGATGTGGTTGATATAGTGTTAAGCAAAAACACAACATAAATACCTGCTACTTTTCTGGGAATAATGAATAGAGAGAACAAAACCAAAAATAAATGATTTCACATATTTATCTCAAATAATAATAAGCGCAATCAATAGTTTCAAAGAGTTTGCCAGTAAGATAAAGGACTAGACGATAGTTTGGTATCCTATTTAGGAGAAACATGGAACTGGTGAATAACAGGGAACCACTACCCACTTTGAAAAGAAAAAATATCTTGGTTTACATTTCCTGAGGACCAGCCATTCAAAGCCTTATTCCTCCTATGAAATCACACTGATGACATTATTACCATATTAACTCTATTCTTTTAACAGTTGTGCAATTATTTCATAAGGAGTACCACTTTTGTTATATAGGATCATTTCTAGTTTCAGTTTTTTCTGATTCCACATACTGTTGTTCAAACATATTCCCAAATTCTAGATTACACAATTTCTGATGCTATGGAAAGTTTCATCTCTGACTAGATCATGCATGCATATGTGCCCTATTCATATCTTATGCATTTTTTTCAAAAACACTTTAAAATGGAGTTGTATGCAGCTGGAGCATTCCAATGTACATGGCTAAACACTCTATTTTTGGCAGCACTTCTATCCTCAGGCAGACACATCTATGAGCTTCTCAAAAGGCTCTTGTCCCCTAGGACTCATGAAAAGGCAACAAGAATCATGGCTATGTTCCCTGCATAAATAATTCACATGAAAGAGATGCTAGGAAAGTTTCTATTATTGGAAATAATCCCACATTTCAAAAAGGTGCAGTTACCACCATTTTCGTTCTCAGTACAACATATGTTCTGCCATTGCAAGTCCAGATACATCACCTATGTCTACATGGCTGTGCCTAGTTATTCTTCCCCAATAACTAATCAAGTAAACATTACAGTCATTATTGTCTCTATTCTCTCCAGAAGAGCAATCCAAAACTCAGAACAACACAATCACAGATCAAGAGCTCTAAACTACTAGGTTCTCAATTCTTGGTCCAGTGTCACTTGTACTATATCATAAAGAATTTTCAATAATAAACTTGATAGAGGAGAATCATAATTCCTTTCACTTAAATGCACACTGCACATGTACATAAACCCTAGAGAATTTTTCACACAGAACATATGGTAAGAGGTACAGCAAGTTTTGAACATAGAAAATAATGCTAAAATTCTCAAATGTATTCATAGATATTGTTTATTGTTTGTGTAAAAGAAAAATCACAAAGACATTCAGAACTATTTCTTGCACTGTTAAAATTTTATAAATCAAATTCCCTATCTTCTAGGATTTTTAAAATCTTGATATGTTTAAACCTCTTTGTATTCCACATAGCATTAGTGCTGTTTTTATATAATGTCTCATCTGATCTTTACAATAACTATGTTCATTAGGAAAATCTCTTTTTGTGGATGACTTGGCATAGAAAGATTAGGTAACTAGCTTCTAGGCCAGTATTTTCACTACTTTTGCACTGGATGAGATTTTCTAGTAGGTTGAGACTAGCACCTCACTTTTTTTTTTTTAATTTGGCATTGAGAACTGAACACAGGGGAGCTTTACCACTGAGTCACATCGCCAGTCCTTTTCACTTTTTATTTTGGGGCAGGGTCTTGCTAAGTTGCTTAAGTCCTCACTAAGTTGCTGAGACTGGTCTCAAATTTACAATCCTCCTGCCTCAGCCTCCTGAGTTGCTGGGATTACAGGTATGGGCCACGGGGCCAGGCTTAGTCTCATTATATTGAACATGGAAAATTTGATCTACACTTTGGAAAAGAATAAAGACAAGGAATAGTTATTGACAAAAGGGAAACAACTCCAGAAATTTCTGAAAGTGAAATAAACTTTCCCAATCGTTGAACCTCCTTGATTAGGTATATCTTCATCCCCAAATCTTCAGTAATGTCCAGTTTCTATCTCCATCATGGAAAAGTACTGCCTTGAGAAAGGGACTGTTTCTTATTCCTCTATGTATCCACCTACAGTACCATCTTAAATCTGGCAAATCCAGGCATTCAATAAATTCTCAGTGGAAGAATCAATAAATTAACTATACTACTTTTATTCTTTTAGTTTTAAATAATGAAAAATGTCCAAGTAAAGACATTCATCAACAAACTATCAAAATAGTCAAGATAGTTAATCCAGCTGCCTATAGTAGACATACAACATTTTATCATTCTTTGCCTTCATGTTTACAAAATAATATAAATGAAGACTATTTTTACAAAGTGTTTATAAAGTGATTTTAAATTTTTATTTATTGAAAGACTTCTTGTCATTAAAATGTCCCCACATTCCTGTACTCCATTGAGACCACATTGATTCCTCAAAGAGCAGAAGGATTTCTGTGACTGTATATAAGAAAAATAAGTGGAGAATGACTGATTATCCAACTGGGCTAGGGAAGGAAAGAGCATATGACATTAGCTTTCATAAATTACCTTTTAACTTGCAGTTTCATGCAATGTAAGACCCTCTTCCATTCATAATGGCTGAGTGACTTTTCAGCTTCAAACACCATGAGGATGGTCAGTGAGAAGGTCTAGACCTAACCACTTTCCCTCTAAGAACAGCTTTGGAGGATAAATGTGAAAGGGAAAGAAATGTGATCCACCACTGATCCTATTTGGATTTAAATGAAGATACACTATGTGTTAAGAGTCAATCTTAAAGCTTAAAAGACAAATGCATCTGTGGTTTTCTTCCCAGGGCTTTCTTCCTAATTTATCACTGACAGCGAAGCCAATGTTGTAAGAACAGTGTGACAGTGGCAATTTACCAGTGACTGAGCTAGGTTTTGAACAGTTGTTGAAAGTCTAGAGCAGGATTTTCTCAGAATGACAGTCACATTGAAATATCTGCAGCACAAACTTTCCCAATGTTTAAATCCCAACTTGTTAAATTACTGAGAGAAGATCTCTGCAGGACTTTGATGGGAGGTGCTTATCAATTCATAGATGATCTAGCGTGGGACTGAATGTTGAAACAAGGACGAGGACGTTTTTAGCATGCCAGCAGCACTCAGTGCTCCTGCGCCAAGACATCTGCCTGAGTATGGCAAGAACAGTGCTGCTCCACATAGGCAGCTGCACAATTTTATGAAATCCACACTCTTTAGAAAGCATACACTGTGATTTTGCTGAAAACCAGGAAAATGTTAGTTCAATAAGCCCCCTCATCAGTTTTTCAAAGGATCCAAAGACTTAAAGAAAAAAACTTGAAGAACAACGGTGCTACTGCTGACATGTGGTTGCTGAATGTTTCATGTACTGTTTCTAGCAGTAATAATTGAATGTGAAATGCATTTTAAAAGTATCTCATAGAATCCATTTATCCCAACTTGAAGGTTGAACGAGAAAGATCTAAAGCTCTGTAAGAGGTATCAACTCCACAATAATTGTGTAAAGAAATAAGGCGGACCAGTGAAAATGTTTCACATGACTTAATATACCACAGCAAATAGAATCTCAACCACTTAATTCTGGAACTCTGTCTTCTAGTGTGCATAAGAGTAGAAACAAAGATGATTACAAACATGACTTTGGCGGGGAAAAAAGTTTCTGAATTGTTAAGACAATAATTCTAATTATGTTAGTTATCTCCAGGTGATGACAGGCAAATTTCTAGATGAATTAATAGCATACAATATATGTCTTAAATGAGATTTTTCAATACCTCCTGCAATATATGTTGTTTAAGAATACAAATTTTTAAGTGAATCCATGGTCAAAAACCAGAGGGATACTGGGAAATATCTTGGCAGTCATTTGGAAAAAAATAGATCAGCAGAGCTGATAAAGAATCAGCCAACCATCCATCATTCTGTTTGACTAACTGCCTTCTTCTCACTTCAAATGTTAATCTATTTGGGAACCGCCTTTTCCTCTGAGGCTAGGAAGTCAGTTAATGTGTAGCTTTAATTTAGCATTTCCACATGTTCCCAAAGTTTTGTATTTCCCCTTTTGAATAGAAACCTAGATAGAAAGACAGACAGACTGACAGACTGGTGGACACACCCTCTCCACAGCTTTGGAAGGCAATTCAGAGCAGTGGTTACCAAGTGAAACTTAAGTTTTCATCAGCATTTGGTGAATTGAGGGGAAAAAAAAAGGGAGAAAGAAAGAAAAAATCCAAACAACAGTATAGTGAATTTAAATAAAATTTATTCAATTTTTATTATTTGTAATTTTTCATTTTAAAATGTCCTTTATATATATAATTAAGGATGGCAGCTATTTGATTATTTTTCTTTTTCTTGATAAAATAAAAAATTCAAAACTGTGCTACCTGACCTCTAAGTTTCGTTTTATTTTTGGTAATCTCTAAAAGCCAAAAGTCTTAAAATATCTGGTTTAACATTTCACATGGAAATGTGTTGCCTATTGAAAAATATATCTAACTCAGAATATTTTTGTAAATATAGCTTTTGCTGCCCAAAAAACTAAATTATGATTTTGTATAGTAGTTTCTCACTCTATTTCCATGTGTTATTGTCTGTTTCCTTTTATTTCCCTGTAATTCTTCCAAGCATCTGCTCATATTTTCATCCACTATCATTAAAATATTTCTGTCAAAATTTCTGAATCT
>PVHX01022209.1:0-28158 GCA_004024805.1 Geosciurus inauris | reverse complement strand
GTGAGAAGTGGCTCACATGATGATCAGAAGCAGAAAAAGCCACTCTACTCACCAGATACAAATAAATACCCCAAAGCCACACTCCCAATGACCCACCTCCTCCAGCCACACCCCACCGGCCTGCAGTTACCACTCAGTTAATTCCATCAGGGGATTAATGTACTGATAGGGTCGAGGCTCTCATAACCTAGTCATTTCACCTCTAAACCTTCTTGCATTGTCTTACACGTGAGCATTTGGGGACACCTCACATCCAAATCATAACACAGGTTAAAATGTCAAATTTCACTCCCTCCATCTTCTCAACAAAGCTACTTTAAAGAATTGTCCATCCTTCACAGAGGGTACAATGGTGGTCCAGGGGCCAGCCTCCGTAGAAAATGAGGAGGTGCTGTTAATGGTATAGGGTTTCGGCTTTGGAAGATGAATGTGTCCAGGACATCTGTTTCAGAACAGTGGAAACACTCTGAAGCCTGCTGAACTAAATAGCTAAAAAATGTTTGTCATGGTAAAATTTTTGTGGTATGTTTTATTTTTGTCACAACTATGAAATTTTAAAAAAGAAAACCCTAAATAATGATGAATTTCCCATCTGTATTATCTCCAGTGGACTTATCCCTGTTCTCTGCTAAATGCTAATTAGACACATTTCCTGCACCAGCTCTAAGACTATGGTTGTCTAGTTCACTGTGACCTCTCTATGCTGATCTCCAAGGTCAGTACCAGCCCTCAACCTGGGTGGCCAATGGTGTTCCATGCTTTGTTCAATCCCTCCTCAGCTTTGCCTTGGATTTCAGGGAAGACACTCTCCTGGTCTCTCTCCTCTCTAAACGGTTTCTCTTTCTCAGTCTTCTGTGCCTCCATGTCCTCTAGATCTTGGAGCATCCAGGTTCTGGTTTTTGAACTTTTCTCATGTATACTGATTTCTTTGGCTCTGGCGTTTAATCACAGACATAAATATGCTGATGACTCCATAGCACATCTCTCTGCCCTGCCTCTCTCTTAGACTCCAGAATCACCTACGTAACCAGCTCCCTGAAGCCTCCTGATGAGCAGTGGACATCTCAAACCAGTATTTCCTAAATGGACTTTCTGACTCTTTTCTCCTTTTCAAGAGAAGAAACAGCCTTCCAGGCCTAAGTTTGTAGCATCATCTTTAATTCTTCTTGAATTTATCAAAAAATCTTATTGACTGTACCTTAAAGATGCAGCTGAAGTCTGGTCTCTCTCTCCACATCTGTGCAATAGTATCACACTCGTCCAAAACACCTTCCTCTATCACTGAGATACACAATTTTCCAGAAAGTAGCCAAATTGATCCTTCCACAAGTCTCCAGTGTCCTCCCTAAGCTCAGAGGAAAAGCGCCCCTCTCCCCAGGCCTTAAATGAGAGGGCCTCTGAACATTTTGCTGACATCATCCCTTCCTGCCCACCCACCTCCTCTTGCTCATTGAGCTGTAAATATACCAGCCCTTTCTGGTTGGGGTCTTGACAATCAGTCCTTCTAGGGGACGTTACCCTCCTTGGCTTGCTGCTCCTCCTCACTGAAGGCTTTCTCAATTGTTAATGGTCCTAGTGACACTTTTCTTGACAGCTGCATTAAAAACTGTTGCCCCAACCTGGGTGTTTTCCTTCTCCTTCCCTTGCTGTATTTTTCTCATAGTACTGCTATCTTCTAATATGCTATTTAAGTTTTCTTTTCCTTTATTTTTTCCCCTGTTTATTGTCTTTATCACTAGAATGAAAGTTCCCTGAGGACAGATCATTTAAGATTTGACTTACTGATGTATTCTGGAGCCTAGAACAGCACCAGTTTCAAATCAGGAACTCAATGGCTATTTGTCCAATGAATAAATTAACATTCAAGTGAATTAAAAAAAAAACCAGAATCCATCATTCCATAAACCCATGATAATATTTTTTTGAGAATGGAAAACTAGAAAACTGGGCTTCAACTTCTAAGAAACAATTAAAACACTTGTTTCCTTATCTTCCTCCTTTTCACACTGCTAAAGGGGATAGTCCCATTCTTAACTAATTTATTAAGGGGCCACACTTAGCTTGAGTGAAAGAGATTTTCCAGCCAATATTCCTCTATGAGATTTACTCAAAAATTACTAATAATGAGATGAGAAAATTAAGAGAAAAAGCCTGAGGTCTGTACCATCTCTTTTTGTTCTGTTTACCCAGTAAATGGTGGTGGACCCATGATCTTTTAATCTCTACCTTTTTTTTTTTTTTTGAATACACACTGCTACGTGAAAAAAAAATTTGTATTGGACAGGAGAACTTACATGAGAAAATAACTTCTTATTAATTTGTTCATCTAGATGTAGTATTTAACCTCGTCCAAGTATATATATATGTATTTTTCAAGCCTCAGATAGTAAACAATCAGACTCTGTCCCCTGCCTGGTATAAGTTTGCACATCTCGTTTAAGAACAGCCTCATTGCAGTAGCAGCTGTAACTGTTAAACACGTTTGGGTTTTAACAATGTGACATTCAGGAAGACCAAGTCTTCAAACATATTATATTTGGTGAGCAAACATAAAAAGCTGTGAGATAGCATATAATGCAAACTATTTTCAAATTGGGTTGAGGAATTAGAGTGACAGAGGGAATGGATTCCAGATTTGAAGTGCAAACATTAAATGTGGCATGTTCATTGTTGGCCAACTCGATTAGATTAAATGCCTTATTTTTATGCACAGTTTAAATATTGAGCTTCAGCTTTATTCTTTTGATTAAAGTTGTTTGCTCGGCTGTGATGATTAAACAAGGGTTAATAAATATAACCTTTGTTTAATCTATTGTAACCAAATTTCTCTCTCTTCCTGTACTGGAGAAGTCATAGCTAAAGGTAGATCTGTGAGTCAGAATTATTGGGTCTGTAAATTTATAAACTTGTAGATGGAAAACTTCTTTCTATGCCATGTTGTTTTTAACAACAAAACATTAAATATGATCTCAATTTCCCACCAATAACATAATTCCAAGGAAGTACAAAATTCTTGGTACAGGAGTCTTTGAAATAACATTAATTTAAGTATTATTGTCTTCTACTCATAGCATTTTTTAAAACCACCATCATTTGTGAAGGTGAAGTAACATGTATATTTTGATTTTTAAAAATAAATTTAAGATGTAGCCTTGAAATAACTGTAGCAAATCAAAGAGTGGTACCATCTTCAGTTGTTGTTTTACAAGGTAAAATAGAAGGGAAAAAATTGTATCTTAATCAGCAAATGTTTTTATGAAGCTGCTAAATGCCTTAAAATGAAATTCAAAGCCAAGAAGCTGATGATTGGAAAATGTCTACAGGGGATCAATGGGATATATTTTTCTTTAGGTTGAAGGATGGAAAGTACCATTAACTGAGGATACTTTTTGTTCTGAGACAAGAATTTTTCAGGTTTATTGAAAAAACTTGAAAGTTGCATTCAGAATTTGTTTTGCTGTGTTTTCCTTATTTGTTATTGAACTAGAAGAATCCAAATGCTTGGGTAACAAATATCTATTAATTATTTTTCTTCTGGTATTAGGAATTGAACCTTGGGGCACTTAACCGCTGAGCTACATCCCAGAACTTTTTTTCTTTTTTGATGAGACAGGGTCTCACCAAGTTGCTCAGGATCTTGCTAACTTCCTGAGACTGGCCTTGAACTTGTGATCTTCTGGCCTCAGCCTCCAGAGCCACTGGAATTATAAGTGTGTACCACCACACCCAGCTAAAATTTTATTCTGAAGAGAACAAATACAAAGGACACTGACAAATATGCAATCATAAATGGGCCAATCATGGAATTTCAGGGTTGATTAATTTTTGCATCAATTTATTTGTTTGTTCATGTTTAATTCTGGCAGGCAGCTTCTGAAGCAGTCCTCAGTGATCCCACCTTCTGGACACTCATTTGTGTTATCCCCTCCTGTGAATGTGGGCAAGATGGGCAAGACCTAGCCATGTGCTCTAAGGAACCGAAGAGAGAAAAACATGAAACTTGACATCTGGGACGGATTTCTGTCCTGTTTGTTCTCTGCTGTCCTCTATCTCTGAGGAGGCAAGATGCCCTGCTGTGTTTGTCCTCCATGGGGCATCACTTGGCAGTGACATAATCAGATCCCACAGTGGAGGACGCTATTGCTGTATGAATACATCACTGAATTCCACTGTAGGTAGCTTCCAAATATTAATATATTTATTTGTACATGTGTATAATTGTAAGGAATTTTTTCTCAACACAAGTCATGGGAGAAAAACTTAAACTGAAAAATAATTGCATAATGACAACATATTTTTCTATAAGTTGAAAAATAACCAGGTTTTTAAAGCTATAATATTTCCAAAAATGTTAGACATACAGAATACCATTGCTTTGTGGAAACAATGTTGGAATCATCAAGTTTGCCTTAAAAATGCTGGGAATTCTCATGATGCTCTTCATACCTGGATGAAAATACTGGGCTTGTTTCTGAGAGAGAGGGAGATAGAAAGACCCAGGTGGAGGGAGGGATGGGGAGGCAGAGGGACCACCTGAAGCAAAGCTCAGATCCAAGGTGTCAACCTTGGCTGGAAGAGATGTAGCTGGAAGCTTTCAGCTATTTTCTTTGTCACCTCCATTTCCCAAAAGGCCAAAATTTATACCAGATTCTCACAAGATTATGTTTGACCAGAATTGGGGGAGTGTACGCCACCAATTACACTTGAATGACCATCTGTTTTGCTTGTTTTTCCCTCTCTCCCTTCCTCCCGCTTCCTTTCTTCTATAAATCTAAGTTGTTTCAAGATGATTAAAAATAAAATTATTCAATTCTATTTTACAAACTTGACACTTGCCTATGGAATTTAATGCTGTGAGTGAACGGTTTGCTCCTGCAATCCAGAGGAACCTGGGCAGTTAATGGCATTCCTACCAATTATTAGTGAGCAGACAACTTGCTTATTTTCTTCAAGTAACTTTAAATAAGAATGGTTAATTGAAATGCACTATTCCTCAAATTAACAGCTCTTTTAAAGATTCTGTACTGTTTGTTACAAACTAAAGTGTGTGTGTGTGTGTGTTGTGAACACAACACTATAGTAAACATCTGCAAATCACACGGGGAATAGGGAGTACATTAACGACATTTTCAAAATTGTGGTCACTTTCCAATGTTCCTCTTCAAAGCTGTGGTCCTCCCACCTGGAATATGTTTATGTTTTAGGCTGAATTATGTGTTCCTGAAATCTGTATGCTGAAATCTTAACCCCCAGTAACTCAGTATATGGCTACACACACACACACACACACACACACACACACACACACACACACACACATGCCCGCGCACGCGCGCGCGCGCGCACACACACGGAGAATGACTTCAAGGGGGAGTTTTTTTCAGATGATATAAAAGCCATCGACTATGTCATTTATTTCGAAGCTGACACCATGCTTGTCTCTGGGGCAGGACTATACTTTCCCAAATTCTTCTCCTGCTTGGTTTCTTCAAGGCTCAAATGCCATTTCTCAGAAAAGTGTTTCCTGTCCATCCTCCAAAGGAACAAGCTCCTCATCCTTGCAGATAAATCTCCCTTTATTTTCTATGGAGCACCTGCAGAATCAAAGTCCAGATGGCCCAGAGTACTTACATGAACATTTTTTATTGCCTGTCCATCCACCGTAGAACAGATGTGCAGTGAGGGCAGGGACCTTCTCTGAGATGTTCCCTGCTGAGCAGCCAGGGTCAAGCACAGCACCTGTCAATCTTCCAAATGAATGAAGTAAATGCCGGAATGAGAGAGCATTGTGCTCACATCAGGGTCCCCTCCACTTCATCAGCTGGAACAACTCATCCACCTGTGTCTATGAACCCACATACCGTCGTGCAAGCTGGTAGAGTTAGTTTATCTCAAGGTATTACATCACTAATGTTAGCATTAACATTTCGTATAATAATACAAAACATTCTCTTAAACCATTTATCACCTTCTCCAAATTTTTGAAATAGAATAGACTGTGCATTTTTACAAATGAAGAGACTGTATCTCAGAAGCCTTCACAAAAGGTTCAGTTTGTTTAGTTGGTATGAAAAGCAAAAACCAAAAACCACATCAAGGAACTTTCTTACACTGCTCCTGTATTTAAGAAACACATAGAAAATTTTTCTCAGTCCATAAGATAAAATTATCGATTTTTAAAAAATAAGATAAAATGGGAAAATAATGGAAGTTGAAACAACAGTATCCGCCTAGAGAAATCCAGGGCACCTTCATAGTTTAGTTATTATCTCTTCCGTCCTCTCTTTGGTAGCTGTGATTGGGTGATTGATGATGAGGAGGAGAAGGAGATAGATGAGAAGTTAGTACAAAACTTTTCTCCTCACCCAGTGCCAAAATATGGAGGGTGCATGTCAGGTGGCAGATAGGAAGGTAGGAAGCAGGCAGTGTGCTCTTGACTAGTTCAAGGGCAGGGGCTGTGGTGTGGCACGAGGCCGAACAGGCTCTGCCCTGGCTCAGCACACCTTCGACTGCTTCTTTTGGCCAGTTACATACAAGGCATGCTTCCAGAGATGGAGGGCATGTGAACATCATATGAAAAATATCTGAGGCACATGCACATGTATGAATCTCTGTGGTATTCTGTTCTTTCCTAGGAAAGAGACCGGGTCTTCCATCAAATCTACATGGGTTCATAACCAAAGAAAAATTAAAACCCAGTATAATTTTGACTGTCTCACTCTTTGGGAGTTATTTTAATATAACAAATAATGACTAAAGGGTTTCTATGCATAAGGAAATGACCAAGATACTGGAGCTCTAGTGACAAAGAGCATAAACCTCACAACCAGGGCTGAGGTTGTGTCTCAGTGGTAGAGCGCTCACCTAGCATGTGTGAGGCACTGGGTTCAATTCTCACACCTCATATATAAATAAAATAATGGTCCATTGACAACTAAAAAATATTAAAAAAACCCAACTCATGACGAAGGAATTAAGAATTCGAGAAGGAAACATAACAGCATGAGAGGAAAACCATTCTGTTTTGTGTGGGAAATACAGAACTGTGTCAGTAGGGTATGTGTAGATGGAGCTCTGTACTTGAAAGGCAATCTGGATGAGGGAAAGTTAAGCAGAGGAACACCATAGGCAGAAGCTGGGATGGAGAAAGAAAGGATTAATGGGGAGACTGAAATAAGGGCAAAAGGTGCAAAATATCAGAGGTAGGTAGGAGACTGCATGTATACATACACATGCATAAATGTATATGTATTGGAATGTTCTGGTAAGGTAATAGGCTTGATTCTGTGGACAGCAAGGGGATACTTATGCGCTTTGAGGTGCAAAGATACATGAGGAAATGTCTTTAGGATCATAATGAGGACAGAGACTGGAAGTGGAGAGGAAGAAAATTCTTCAAAAATTTGAGAAAAGTCACGTGGACATGACCAACTCGGTTGAACAGAATAACCAACATCTTCCAACCATCTTCTTTTTGTCCAGCACCAGATCAGACTGTGAGGGGACAAGGAGAACGAAGATGTAGCTTAAAGCTGAACATGGGAAGTGAGAAACTGACGTAGAAGCCAAGTCAGCAAGACACCTGGGGCCCAGGGGACATGGTAGATGGTGGGAACTCCTGAGTGCCCATTTTCTTCCTGGTTATTTTTTTAAATGTCTTAATTTTTCTCTAGTTAAAAATGATGCAGTCAGAAGTCTGACCGTGATCTGATTTCCTCTGCCTTTTGAATGACTTATTCTTTGTTTGCAAGGATTTCCAAAGCCTATGTGGTCCTTTGGGCTTCAGCTCTTTTGCTAGAACATCTCTTGGTGTTGGTAATGCTAAGCCAGTTGTCTCGGCTATTTACTGTGACCCTTCAACAGGTAGTTTCATTTTTTATTACTGCTTTAGGAACACCTGATTAGATTATAGGTTGTGGCTCTGCTTTTCTCCTTTGGTTTTGAAGATTCCTATTACAAGTTTCTGTAAAATTGTCCATCCTCTAAATATATTATATGCTCTGTTTAAAACAAAAAAAAAAAGATCTTTTTCTCTGACTCTTTTTTATTATTTTATTCTTAGTTGTTAACTTCTTAAGGATCTTAAGGCATTATCTGTTGTATTTTATTTTCTCTTCCGCTTCTTTTAGTAAGTCAATAATTCTGAAATAATTTGTTCTATATTTCCAATTCTTTCATTAGCCCCATTTCATTCCTATTTCTGATTCTGATTTATACTCTAATTTTATGTCTTACTATTCTTTTAAAGTTTTTATTTTGAAGCAGCATTTACACATTTTGTTTGTTTTTGTGGCATGCCTTTCTGGTATCCTTTTTGTTCATAGTGGATTTTATTTGGATTTTAGTCTTCCTTCTTTTAGGAGAGTTTCATGGGCTAGTACTCCATCATTTAGTGCCGATTAACTTAATGTAAAAGGACTTTGCCTGCATTTTTAGAAGAACTCATGAGTTAGGGTATCGTTTCTGATTTTGTGACTTTAGAATTGCCTCATCTGTGTATCCATGAAGTTTTAAAAAATATTGTGGCCTCCCTCATAGGCACCCAGGCCCTGTTGCTCTTCTGGGTTCTATCCAGATGTTTTCCAATTTAGTCTCTATGCATGTGCTGCTCAATTCTAGTTCTTTCTCTAACAGTTTCTTCTCCATATTGGGCTTTGTCCTGGGAGTGAGTTTCATTGGTGAATTCTGAAAATTCATTTGTAGAATTCTCTTTTGTTTTTGAGTTTCCAGCTCTCTGCTCCCATGACCCATTAACAATTCCCTGTCTGGTAACTTCAACGTTCTGTCATAGCTGAGTGTTTTGTCTTTGCAAGATGTTTTTTTTCTTTCTTGTCTTTAAGCATGCCTGGTAATTGTTTTGTGGAAAGTCAAACATCTTGCATAAGATAAAAGAAACTGCAGTAAATGGGCATAGGGGGTATGGAGTTATGCTAATCTGGCTAAACATACCCACACACAGTCACACACAGTGTGGGCTGTGCTTACTGGGAGCTATACTTACAGATAGCAGAGACAATATATTCCTGGAGTCCTTCCTCCATCTCCCTTCTTGACCTTGGCCTTCTTGACCTTGAGAGTCCACACTTGGCTTCCAATAGTCCATCAAAACCACCCTTTGGGCACTCCTGCCTGTGCCAGCTCCAGTAGCTCCTGCCCCATACCCAGGTAGGGATTGCATCTCTCTTCATTTCCAGGAAATTTGCTCTGAGACCTCAGTTTTCTAATGAGTCCATGGTTTTCCATGGGTCCAACTGTCCTCGTTGTAAGAATAGCTGTGCTAATACCTAAGCTCTTTAAGACATTGAAGTACAAACCAGAATATCCAGTTGTGAGATCCTATGAGATGATATGCTTCAGCAATGAAAGATTTTGCTGGGATGTTTTGTGCACAGTTTCAAAGTTTGAAAACTCATCTCATCTTGTTTGTGACTCCTGTTTGAATCTGGCTGCCCAGTGTGTCAACTGTGAGCTTCCTCAGAGGCCCATTGCTCTCGTTTTCTCTGCACTGTTGTTAGGTCCCACGGGGTTTGCTGTTGCGTGGATGTGAAGTTCCAGCATTCCAGTTGCGCTCTCATTTTCTGACAAAGAATGGGGCCATACAAAAACCAAATCATTTTCCTAGATTCCCCTATCTGTATTTTAATAGGTGCCTCGGAAGACCAGAAAATCTTCAGGACCCAAAGGAACTATTTGAGATCTTCAGAGGAGAGCGTTTTGGGAAGCCTATGGAATATTCTTTAATTTCCTGTTCGACGTCATCCCTCAAAGTACACTCCACGATTTAGCTGGCACTAGAGGACAAGGACAGAGCTCTGAGAATGGGCTCTGTTCTATCCTTTCATATGGAAATGGGCTTAGGTCATTCTGACCTGATTTTATTATACATTGGAGTTCTTTTCTGACATGACTCTAATTTTGATTGTTCGTATTGTTCTAAGCTAGAGTAAATGTTCCCTGGAGACGGAAGATATAACGCCTGTCAAAAAGTGTGTCTGATTCATCGCCTGACCTTAAGTTCTTTGTGCAGTGCTGTGCGCCCTATGGTTTCTCAATAAATATTAATCGAATTGAATTGAATTGAATTTATACTTTGCTCATTTCACAAATAGGTTAAGTGAAGATTAACAACTTCTCAGCAGTACCACAAGACTGAATTAAAGAATATCTGTGTACATCTGCAGAGTCTCAAATTGGAACGATGAAAGTGCCTTACTATGGAAAAATCCATAGTTGGGGAAAAAATTGTTCTTTAGGTCTCACCTACACTTGCTCAGAGAAACAGCTGTGATCACTTATGCCACGATCCTTCATTTTCCCCTTAGTAGCAAACAGTTGCAAAAAAATTCCTCAAGGACTTAATGATTTCTGTATGTGATTTCCTAATTAGTTTTTGACAAGAAAACAAGATCAGAACAAACATGGTAAAATTACAAATTAGAAATGTAAGGCCCTGCCATGAAACTTCTACTGAGGACTCTGTTAGGTTAGGGCTTTCTGTACAAAGTGCCCACCTCTAGAGAGCTGCCTTCCTTTCTTTTCCTTACTTTGATTTATGCCTTTTTATAAATGAAGTAAAGGGTGAAACTCAGGCTATCTCTAACTCTTGTATGTCTAAATTTTAAAAAGACAGTTTTCAATCTGGAGCTACCAGCACTTCCTCATACCCTTGAAAAGAAATTAGGCTTAAAAAAAAAATCACACATGGGAACATCACAAAAATGGAATACTAGGAACATTTTTCTAATTTCACCATATTTTATAATCTATAATTATTAACTTTTCTACATTCAGTTTTATCTTATATTTAAAAAAAAATCAAACCTCTGATGCATTGAACCCACAAGGTTTCTAAGCTGAGTTATACTCTTCCTCAATGAGTTAATAGCTGTGCCTTGGGAAAAGTGTTTTATGATCAAGTACAAATTGATAGAAAACGTACTATATCATAGTTTTGTAGGTTTATAATACATATTAATATTTAAAGTCTATGAAAATTTTGTCAGAAGTGAAATTATTTTCCTAACATTTGAATGGTGAATGCTTTATGATGAAATATATGTTGCTAGTTTGTGATGCTGTCCATCTGCCAGTTTAGGAAATGTTTTCAAGGTTCAAAAGACTCCTTCTGTAAAGGAGTGGATTCTGAATGAAAGTCTGAGTGGTAAATCAGCTGCTATCTAATTTTACCTGGGAAAGTCAGACCTTTAAAGTTTTGAGATCCAGTGACTTTACCAGGAGAAATTATCTATCTATCTATCTATCTATCTATCTATCTATTGTCTAATTTTTGCTCTTGCTTGAGACATCTCCTTTACTACTACATATAAGAAAGATGACTTGCAGAAGTATCTTCTCTTAGGTTCTTCCCAATTTATGGACAGTTCTAAGAAGTAAGCACTCACTTTTCATAATGAAGAATTTTAAGCAAAATGTCAAAATCACAAAGGAATGTCTTAATAATGGAGACTTACATTTTCTTTCCTCCTGTGATGCATAGGAGAAAAAATGCTCAAATATAAAAATAGACAATGATTTAGTCTCCTGGATAAAGAGACTGAGTTTGTCAATGTCTAACACAGTTGGGGACAAAGTTGACCCTAACAGGAAAATTCTAAAACCCTTGTCCTGATGGAGATTATAGATATAGGTGTAGTATATGGGATTTATATCAGAAACAGAAGAATACAGAGCTTTCATGTCCCATTTCTTTCCCAGAAGCCTTATAGGAATGTATGATCATATATGAATACACAGTGAACATAATAATCATATTTTAATATTAAATTATGATGAAATTACAGCTGTAAATGAAGATAAGTGGTTCTCTATAGACTTTGTTCTCACATCTGAGATTGGAAAGATTTACCAGTGTTCAAAGACATGTATTGTACAAGATGACTTTAAGTTTTTAATACCTTCATTTTAAACATGATGTATGTCAAAATGACCTTTCTGGATCTTTCCTGAGCTAAACTCTAGGATATGCTTTTAATGCTATTTTAGTTGTGACAATTCAGCTTCACTTCAGGCTACAATTTCCAGCATGGGTCTAGTCACTCTCGCTGCAGTTCTTGAGTTCACTTGTCAATGGAACCATGGCTTGTAACCTGCTTCCAGAGATCTCTGAGTATCAAGAGGTTGCTTCTCTTCAGATTGGTGTTTCATCCATTTTTTAAGATATTTATTGAGACTTCTTAATTATGTTATGTACAGGGAATAACAGAAGTGAAAGGGAATCTTTGCCTGCAATGAAATATCAGTTTAGTGGTGGAGAAAGGTCATTCTAATAGAGATAATAAACACATAGCGCTACAATCATAAAACACATCACCGTGCTCAGAAGGGGCCAGTCAGGGAAGACTCTTCCGAGGAGGTGATAATTCATCAAAGTGGTGACAGATGAAGGCAGGATCAAGATAAAAAGGGAAAGTGAGAGTGTCAAGTACAGCAGAAAGTATGTTAAAAACATGGAGGCATGAGAGAGCGTGACTCTTTCCTCTGAGAAATCACAGGGCTAGCTGGCTGGTGTGACCCTGCAATCACAGTAGAGGGCTTATGAAGATGGAAAAGTGAGCCTGAACAAGTATGTGGGCACATGGGGACCAAACTCAGGAAAATGATGAGCTTAGACGAGCATTCCAGAGACACAAATCTCGGGCTTCTAAAGTTTAAAGAAAGTAAAAAGCAAACTATCTTTAAAAAGACCAAAGGAATTAAATTTATAGGAAATTATAAGAGAGAAAAAGAGGGTGCGTGAGAGACACACACAGAGAGAAATCTCACCAATATTCTAGGACTACCATCTAAACGAAATGAGAGTAATATTTACATGAGATAATGTCATTTGGAGTTACTCGGTCATGATTGAAGAGCACACATTAAAACTTTTCATGAAATCATGAAAAGGACTTGATGTAGTTCCACTCTTTCTTCTGAATATGACGTCCACATTGGAAACAGAACTCTAACTTTGGTCCCTGGGAGTAGAAAATGGGGAATGGTCCATTTATCCAGCCTTGGGTCAGTGGATAGATTGTCACCCAACCAGTTTCTGGGAGCCCTACCTTCTTCTTCTGGATTACTGTGAAGAAGCCTGGGCCTGGGTGTGAAACAAGATTTGTGGAAATCAAATATCCCATAATTTCTTCAAGTGTGGAATGGGGGTGGTTATGCTACTACCTTTGGATAGTAATTCAGAAGATTCAATGCATAATTCACAGGAGACACTGAGAATAACCCCTGACTCAGCAAGAGCTCAAGGAAAGTGTTAATAGCAGTATCACTTTTACAAGTGAATATGATAGACAAAAAACATATGCATTAATATTTTATCCTAAAGGCACAATCAACTGAAACAATGAATTTTCTATTTGTTCTATCATCATGTGGACATTACCTGAGTTGGATCTTCAGAGTTGAAAGTTATAATGTAATTAAATAACTTCAGGAAAAAAAGTTTTCTACAAAGCGGTAGGGAGGAAATGAATAAAAGAAAGAATAAGAAGAGATAGGTCAGTTATTGATTGAAGGCAGCATTTTTCATGTCAGGAATAGTCTAGAGTATTTAATCCTCTGTTTTAGGAAGTTTATTGAAATTCTCAATGAGCTTGTAACGTCTTAAGCAATTTTAAGTAACTGGAAAATGACCAGGCAGCTGCATGCTATGTTAGTTTCTGGCTAAGGGAAACCAAGCTCATGCATACATGTTGACACATTAGGAGCAGGCTGTCACCTTTAAGGTATTCTAAGTGAAATTATGAGAGTGTCAAAGATGGTTTGTACAATGGATATCAGAAAAACAAGCCAGGCCTAAGTCTCCATTTCTTCTAGATACAATTGATTGCAAAATATATTGATGGATTAGGAATGAATGAATCAGTTTGAATTTCCTGGTTTAACAGTCTTCCTAAAAATAAAAAAACCCAGAAAATTTCAGGCTGGGATATTTTTATAGAGTCCAAGAGGAAGACTATAGTAATATAAAGAAAATACATATTCAGGTTAGTAGGTTTTTTTCTTTTTAAGCTGTGGCTTCCTAATAGTTTTAAATGTCAAAGTCTAGAGCTGCGATGAGGACACTGCCATGTACTCTTTATACACATCTGATAAGCGGAAATGACCACCTGGTGCAGAACCCAGGCACCTGGTGGGCTGGCTGCCTTCCTTGCTGTGCCCCAGCAGAGGTCTCTCGCTGTTCTGTGTCTCACTTTGAAGGAAAGCTTTATCTCCAGAGGCTTCTGGTTGTGCAGGAAACAAAATGTTGTAGATGTTTTTCCGTGAACTTGACAAACGACAGTAGTAACACAGATATTTCTACCCACGTTTACAGCCAACCGATACCTATTTAACTGCCTACTTGATGTCAGGCACTTATTTTCTGACACATAAATAATTCCAAACAAAATATAAAATAAGAAGAATTGTAATGAATTATACATTGCCAATTACTTCATTTCCCATATTTTATAAGGCTTTGGACAGGCTTGTTTTCAAGGCGGATCTCATGGCATGCTTGCATGAAGCAAATCCAAGCAAAACTTGCACTGGAATTATTTTGAGTGAATGTAAGATTGTTTAATAAGGCCCAACCAGTTATTTCTGGCCCTGGTAACTATTTGCATCCTGGTGAAAACCACAAATCTATGAATTTATATAAGCTTCTTAAAAAACAATTAAAATTCTATTGGAAAGGATCAGCTTCTTGCATCATTATGAACAATGATAACTTAAAATGTAGCGAACTGGACATAGCAATTTTTCAGTGAAAGGAGTGATAGAACCCTTAATGATTTGGTGATTTCTTTCTTAAATTTAGTTCGCTTTGAAACAAAGTTAAAAGGCTCAGAAAACTCCATGTGATCCAGGTACCTCGCTGCAGTCCATGATTAATTCACACTACTAAAAAGACTTCAGAAATGCCTTTTGATGAGAAAGTATTTAATTAATACTCTGAAAGACAGGTTCCCCACTCATAAAAGTATTTTCTCAAAGTCTCAGACATAGTCTGAAGGTAGGTATAAATTATAATCATATCACTCGTCTCTGATCTGAAATTACGGATAATATGTCAATTTTTCCTCACATTTTAAGCTGGCTTTATTCTCTGTCAAACATCCTACATAAAATAGGAAATATTTAGTAAAAAAAATGTCTAATCCTTATCATCATCACATTAATTTTCTGAAGACTGTGGCTAAAAAAAGATAAATAAAACTAATTGCAGTATTTATTAGTCTAGATATCAGTTTTTGTATTTACAGGTCAAGGTACTAAACAGGAAAAGATCCCAGAATACTAATGTTCTTTGAGTCCTCCTCATGATATCATGTTGAGAATGAGAGGGTGACTGACTAGGTCCACAGTGGGGCAATTTTCAATCCCCCAATTTTAAGACAAAGTGTTTGCCTTATCTTCTTGTTTATACTTGGATTTAACTCATATATACGTAAAACCGCAGAGGCCTGCTTTTCTGGTCACACGTACAGCAGGCTAGATCTCCTTTTCATAAACACTCTCTGGAACGAGAGTGTCCCACCCCAGGCTCCTTCCAAGTGGCACTGCTGAGTGACCAGACTAGGGCTATCCAAATCCCATTCCCGGTGATGAGTGAATGGGATTCAGGTTGCTCTGGACCACTCATCTCTTTTGAGAACTGGAATTTTAAAACAAGTTAAGATACTGGGTGGGAGGATGCTAGTATTGGAACCAAAAGATCCCCTTGCATTGGTATTGCTGTGTTCATTTTTAGAAGCTGCCTGCTCATGAGTAAGCCAAGGGAGGCCAAGGGAGGCGGATGAGGCATATGCAAAGAGAACCTGGGACGAGGACGAGTTGAGAGGTCAAGACTGAGAACAACAGCTCAGGAGCTCCACCCTTGCAGTGTGCCAATTGTCATCCCAGAAGATGTTCCTGCAGCACCTCTGCCATTACTCCTACCCTCCACTGGTGATCACTGCACTATTTTATCCTTTGAAATGAGGGAAGAATCTTGGAAGAAATATCCATTTTTTTTTTGGATAATATGGTCTTATCTTTCTTTTCTCAAAAGGTGGCTCACAGGTATTTGCATGTTTTGACCGAACATTATCAAAACAATATCTGATTATGAAGGTGGCTGCATGCTGCAGCTATTATATTTGCTAGCACCCAGACAGTGAGAGATGAATTCATCCCACACTGTCAGTCATTGGTCTGTCTGAGGATGCATTTTGCCATTTGCTCTTCCGTTGAGGTCTGTGAATGTGAAGTTCTGTCAACCTTAACATTCAGCAGAGACCTTGATTTGCAAAGCTATAACCCCTTGGTTCCTTTTGTCTTGCAAAGAAGTGGACCATCTCTCCTTTAGGAAGACTTCTCAAGGCCTCCAAAATACAAGCATTAGAATAGACTTCTGTGGGTAATAGAATTTGCTTCTCTTTTTAAGAGTTTGTTTTTTTTGGGGAAAAAAAAACCTAATATATATCAAAAGCCTCAACATTTTCAACATGCTTTGACTCAGAAATTTTATTTATAAAACTCAGTACAAGAAATGTTTTTGGATTTAGGACAGAGATTACATACCAAGATATTCATTGTGAAATCAATTGTTACAGTGAACAACAATAAAAAAAAAAACTATCCAATAAAGGATGTCAATCTAAAATACAGTGATTGAATCTTATGCTACCTGAATGGTTATTTGGAAGAATTTGTAATTGCATGGGATAAGGATTATAATATAATTATAATGATATTTCATTTACAATAAGCTCATTCACTATATATATATATATGTGTGTGTGAATATATATATGTATATGGTATGAGTACTTGACCACTGAGCCACATGCCCAGCCCTATTTTATGTTTTATTTAAAGACAGGGTCTCACTGAGTTGCTTAGCACCTTGCTTTTGCTGAGGCTGGATTTGAACTCATGATTCTCCTGTCTCAGCCTCCCAAAGTGCTGGGATAATATTTCTAATAGGAGGAAAATTTTTCTATCTCTAGGTTGTGTGGTTATAGGAAAAATTTATTGTTATACACATGAACATACACAACATGCACATGTATATGTTTATCAAAATTTTGTAAAAGGAGCACATATTTTACAAATGCAAACATATATACACATATTCATATTATATATACATACATATATATTTACATCTTTATTCATTTATTGTCTTTTCAGGTTAAATTCATTGCTGCCATGAGTGTCACTTGGAGCTCTACCCAGAACTCCTTCCTCATGGAAAGTTGGACTTCGTTTACAGGTGCTCCTATAGTCAATGTCTGTACCAAGATGCCTCAACCCCTTATCTGGACAAAGGTAAGAAAAAGTATGGCTTGCCCTAGACAATCACAACCAGTAATTTACTGTTAATTAGAAATACCAAATTTGTGTAACACACTTTCTACAGTAGCTTTCTGTGGCTATTTTTCTAGCCAGCTTCTGTGCAGAACCTGGCAAAGACTTTGGCCACTGCTTGTTTCTCTGGATCCTCCAAGTTCTGTAGAAGTAACTGCACCGTCTCAGATCAGATTACTGAGAAGTTGGGTGTAGTGTCTTAGCTTCTTGAAGAAATATTTCAAAGGATTAGTCCACATAGTACTTTATTAAGTGCTGGTGTAAGTCATGGTTTTCAGAGAATGCTTTGACTTCTTTGTCAAAGCGATTTGAAGAGGTACTGTGTTTTGTCCTTTAATGGAATTGTCTATAAATCCCAGATAGTTTTCCCTGTTGAGACCACTTCCTGTTGCTGACTGTAATGATTGTAAATAAAGACTATCAGACCATAGGTGGTCTCTACACACCAGTCTACTTTATATGTTCTCAAATAACAATTTCTTATTCATATTCAAGAGCTGCCATTCTATCTCCTTGGTCAGTTTAAAATACCACCACTTATAGATAAGAGAATATTATTTACAAAAGTGATGTCAGAAATTAGGATGACTTTGGATCAATAACTAAACAATCTCCAGTCATTCTTTGGTGTGCCAATGGGTATGGGGTGCATTGTAATATACTTTTTCTTCTCCCTGGCCCCCAGTTAATATCCTTTCCAGAAGCAATGTGCTGATGCCCCTTTGCATCCATTCTTCAGGAATATTTATTTCTCTGTAATGGCTGGCTGCTTGAACAATGGTTAAGCCTCACAAACATTCCCCCTTGTTAGTCTTACAAACATGTTGGGAAATACAAGAATTTCAAACAAAGATTATAAATCACTTTCATTATTTTTTTAACTTGAGATGTATCTCTCCAATAGAATATCCACTGTCAGGTCCTAATTGTTACCTGAATTTATTTCTTTCCATAAAATAAACTCACCCCTATTCTTTTTGTTCTCTCTCTTGAATACATGTGAACACATACTCTCTGCATAATGAGGCTTTGTTGTCATAGAAAACTACTTAATCACATATTTTTCATTTCTTAGGTTTAAAAAAAAACAGCTTAGACATGTCAGGAGCAATTGAATTAAAAACCCTGGAAACATATTGGTTGATTATTAAAACTCAGAAGCATCTAAGACATGTATTTCTTGCAAAAAGTTGAGAAGCTGTTCTAAAGAATTAGCATAGATCTTCGAGGTGGAATTCTTATTTTGCCTGAAGTCTTCACTTGCAATATCTTCACTTGCAATACGCACCATAATGTGATGCCATCAATGGCATATGACTTCATGAGAATATCACAGAAAATCATAGGAGGCTTTGAGTTCTGACTAAATTACAAATTTAGATCATGGACATGACATGATCTTTGAGGAGCCTGTGATATTTTATTAAGTAGCCACTTAAATATACACCAGGCTAATAAGGAACTTTTTAATCTCACCACCCACATTCAGAAGATAGTAAGTTAAAAATATTTTGAAATTATTAAATGTAACTATTTTCAAGAACTAGTATAAATGTAAAGGCATGTAAAGAAACTATTTTCGAGAGCTGGTCACAGTGTCAAGGGCACATTTAACTATGTCGAGGATCATGCTGGATTCAGCAGAGCTCCCCACCCCAGGTGCCACTGCAGCCTCAAACCAACATGTCAGAAAGCAGCGCTTGTTCAGGTCTTGTGTGGGTTGTGGGTTCGCAATTAGGAGCCACCTCCCATCTGCACAGTGAATCTACTCCTGCAGGCTTCAGCCATGAGGGAATAGGGTTCCCTGTGGTCAGACTTGATGTGTAAAGAGACGCCCCAAATTTGGGTTTTTCTCTCCCAAAATGGAACTTAATGGCTTAATTTTGTTAAACACCTGAGCATGAAATAAATCTGTCTCCACGTTTTTTTTGAATTCTGGTTCCTGGTTTGTGGTCTCTCAACAACAAATGACTAGAGTTCCTAATAAAAAAGCATTTTTAACTTTGAAATACAAATGTAGTAAAATTTGATCATATTTGAAAAGAAAATCTAAAATAGTTTGTAAATATTTATGCTGGCTCTTTAATAGGAAGACAAATCCTGTCCAGGAAAGTTAACAGATTTAGAAGAGCAGGTCCTGGGGGGTTCATGTCACAGGTATTCCCTGAGTACTGGCTTTAAGAATAATATTAGGCTTGGTGAAGATGAGGAGCGCCACAGGAGTATCAAACAAGACTCGGATCTTCCAGGTGGGTAAGCCTCCTGGTATTCCTCAATCAAACCTTTCTCTGCCCATGAGGGCCAAGGCTCTTACAGTTCCTCTCCCTTCGCTGGCCTGAGAAGGGAAGTTTGTTACAGAAGGAAGCTCTCTGTCTAACAACGGATCCTCATCAAGATATTCATGATCGACACTGGTTTAATAGGTTGTCTTCAAGGACACTGGAGTTTTTCAAAAGTTGCTGGTGGAATTTCAGCCCTGGGCTGGTCAGGTTGGATTTTCCTTCATGTGCAGGAGCAGATGGGGCTACATCAATCCATTCCTGAAGGTCTTGCGTTTCTATCTAGTGTCTTTGTTTTAGGTATTTCACCAAAAGGAAAACAGATTCTCTTGTGTAATTTTGAGCAAATTGCTTTGTCTCTGATGTTGTTTCTTCCCTTCATAGATATCACGGGCCATTCCAAGTACTCCTCTTATGATTCCATTTGGCCTTTGTACATTATAGTGAATTAAATAAAGTGTGTTAAAGGATGGAGTTGTATAAAACATGATCCTCTCTCATATAAGGACATAGCAGATACTTTATAATATCGTGAAACCATATCATAGAGCTCTGGATCATCTTTTTACTTTCTGATTTTTTTTAATGAGACAATAGGAAAATATTCTTCTCACTGTTCTCTTTTCATATTTGATGATTTCTAATCAGTGACTACTGCTTTCAGTGGCAGAGGAAAAAACATCCTCAAGTAGTTCTCCATTTGACTCAATTGCTGCTTCCAACGTCCCATTCCAAGATTTGCCATTGATGAGGTCCTCAGGGGCACACTGCTTTAGCAATCTAACTACATAACTGTACACCTTCAAAGATACATCATGGATGATAGTTTTGCGCCTTCCCTACAACAAACAGTTTATTCATAGCCCTGTCCTTGAAAGAATGGTTATTGAACATTAAAGAATTGGCAATACAAACCTTGGAGAAAAAAGAACTTAGAAATTACATTTCTCCATTAATAACTCTTATAATCATAACTTTATTAGAACATTGAATTTGCCTTATCTGGAGATAATGTGAAATTACTTTTTGTCATTTTCTACTTTTCTGATGTTACTATGTTTTTATACTTCCAATACTTTCTCAGTATAAATAATCACACACACACACAGAACTTTTTAATATTTTCTGTTTTGAAAAAGTGAGGTTGTACGCATTACTCTGCACCATTTTTCTCACTTATGTCTATAGGATTCACCAACCTATCCATCCATCCATCCATCCATTCTCCTCCAAGTCCATTTCAGATCATTCACTTTTGAAATACCTACATAACAGCAAATAGAAGTTTCAGTGCATTTCATGCTTCCCTATTGAGAGACATACAACTAACACAATAACTGGTGGCTGCTTTTTTTTCTATAAAGAAATTTGTCAAAAGTTTTGAGATTGTCCTATCTAGGATTCCTTCTATTTTTACATATACTATGGGGTCTTCAATGACTTTTCTAAAGAGTTGTACCAGTTCTCACTATTACCATGTCAAATATGAGAGTACGGTTTTGCTCATGACCTTGTCTCTGCTGGATGTCATGATTTAAAAACTCTTTCATGACTTTCTTCAGTAAAAATATGTTTTGAATCATTAACTTCAATTTTTATTTATTTGATAGTAAGTTATTATGACATCTTTTCAGGCTTATTGTCCATATTATTTTTCTTGTCTGGAAGTTGTATGTGTCCTTTTTCTTTTATGGCTTTTGAGTTTCCTATCTCATTAAGAAACTAATACTGGATTTTTTTCTTTCATAAACATAGGAGTTTCTAACATAACCTAAACAAAGTATAGGCTATATTAGATGTTTTCTAATCTTTACACCAATTGTTTCATATACTTTATTTTTATAATATTTCATAGACATTGACAAAAAGAATGTATGTTCTCTAGAGAGCTGAATCCACACCAATCCCTTCTCTCTTCAATTCTGCTGATATAATGTCTCTTCCTTTTTTCTGTTCTTTTCCTTTTTAAAAATTCTTAGGATATGCAATTATTGGCTTTCATACGTCTTTGTTGACCTTATTTCCATTCTACACTTGCTATAAATTCTAAACCATATTTAGCAACTTAACGATAAATATATACATTGGAAGATAGGTGATTGACCACAGTTTCTCTGCCTTCCCTACATCAGATTAGGTTTGTAGAGTCACCCTCATTCTCTGGGGTACCTCTTCCTCCAGTCAGTGCAGATCTCTGTGGAACAACAGTATGGGAATTACAGGGAGGAATTCCATACCTGTGCCTACCTCCCACCTGGTCAGGTATCCTTGGGCAGCAGCAATCTGCTTAACTGAACAAGCAGCCCTGTAGGTGCAGGAACCCCTAAAGCACCGAATAGCAACACAACCAAAGATAGAGGGAGTGACTTATGTATGTTGGGCCTGGTCTAAGGTTTTAAGATGACAACCTTTTCTTTCATTTAGCATTTCTGCTTTGATTGCTGTATTATTTTCAAGAGGAAATAAGAGAGAGCGGGGGTTAAAGACATGTAGTCTCACTGCCATTTTTACCTGATCCTCATGTGACATGGGAGATACTGTGTGAATAAGGAAGAAGAGTGACTAAGGTACACAACCTGGGGGCCACCATGGCTCTTTTTTGGAGTAGAGCTAATAGAGAGCACAAATGTCCTTGTGTGTCCAGCTTTGCTCTCTGCATTATATGTGTGTGTGTATAATGCTCTCTGCATTATATGTGTGTGTGTATAATGCTCTCTGCATTATATTCATATATATAGTTATATATATATTGTTCATATATATATTGTTCATATATACATATTTTGTTCATATGAAGTCCTTCAGAATAATCCTACTAAATTGGATACAATTGTTACCTTTATTTTATAAACGAGAGACTGAGGCACGAAGTGATTGTTCATTTCAAAGTTAAATGGTAGAATTAAAACTTGAACCCAAGTAATCTAGCCTCTGGGTAAGTAAGACACACTGGTCCACCTGACCATCCAGCAGCACATTGTCTAGAGTTGACTGTAAATGTTGGGAGGCAGATAGGTAATTTATTGCATTTATTGCATGGCTCCATAATCAATCAGTCTGTTTCACTACACAGAGCTGGGTTTCTAAACAGACTATCTAGTTGAGATGATTACCCATAAACATTGGCAGTAGTGATGATTTTACAAATGCAGCATGTGGATGAATATATTTTCACACAGATAATTTTAGATAATAGTTAATAACTCCCATGTACTGAGAACTTACCTGAGCTGAGGTATTGTGCTGGCTGTTCCATATGCATTATTTTTAATCCTCAGAATATACTACAAAGAAGATATTATTCTCATGGAAAGAACTGAAGATCTTTACCACAGTACTTTCAGCATCACCTCCTGTTTTGACACACAACAGGACAAAACAGCAGTCTTTTCAGGCTATCTTATAGAAGGGGTGGGCTCTGTAAAGCAAGGAGCCCAGGTAAGACGGACCCCAGGCTCAAGTTCCACTGAGGGGCATTTGTGAAAGAGCACGGAAAAAAAAAAAAAAAAAAAGAGAAACCAAAAGAAGGAAGGAAGGGACGGGGGAGGAAGGCTATGTTTTAGAGCACAGGCCATGGTGGAGAAAGGCAACCCGTGCTTTTTCCGTCAAGGCGACAAACAAAGAAGGCAGGCAGAGCCGGGGAGCGTCTGGAGGCTGCCTGCGCTAATCAGCAGTGGTGAGTGGAGATAAGATCGCTCGCAGTGAGGGACAAATGAACAGCATGTCACGCACGTGTCTCGAGTAATTAATATCACAGGAGCCAGCGCCGCGTGAGGGTCCGCCCTGCTTCCTCTCTTTATTTCCTGACTACGCTATTAAAAAATGAATCACGCACACCTACACTGCATTTTGTCAGGATAATGATAAGCCTTTTTAAAATTACTCACTGTGACTCTGGGTCAGTCACACGGCCTGCCCTAAGTATCATGGAAGAGGGAAAATGTCCTTGTGACATCCTCTTTGTACTGAGAGAGGGAAGGGGCAGAGAAATGGCTTTGCTTTTTGTAAAAGGTAGCAGTTTCCTGAAATCAGGAATGGCACCTAATATCCAAATAGCTTCTATTTTATTTCAGAGTCAACACATCTTTAATTTGTATGTTGATTAAATAATATAACTCTTTATACTGTTATTTAATAATTTTGAGGGAGAGAGCAGTAAGGCATAAATATTTGCCTACATCACTTATGACAAAGGCATGGTTGTTTTTAACCTTGTCTCTAGGGGAGAAAGAAAACTATGGATGGATTAAAAAATATGTGAAAATATCTATATTCCTTATTCATATTAAGATAGCATGCAATGTTTTTTAGTGATTGAGTTTTCAGAATAGAAATTTTCTGTTTTTATTTTAAATTCACAGTAAGATTTGCAAACATGCATTTTTGCACAGCAAAATGGTGGGGAGAGAGAGAGAACTCTATTTGCGATGTTCAGTCCTAATTGGAAAATTACATTCCTATCCATCGAAGCTCTGAACCAAAACATCCATCACTGTTCTGTCCTTTGGGTTTCCAGAGACTACCATCAAGTATAATGGACTCAAACAAAGTGGGAACAAAAGTAATTAATATTTGTAACATAATAGGCATGTAAATGAGAGCATGATTTCTAACCTCTTCCTGTACCTAACCTTTTGCAGGCAGGTGTCTTCAACCAAGGATTCAGGAGCAGTCCTCACTGTGAGAACTCTCCTCACCCCGGGAAACTTGCTCTGTAAAGGCAACCCCTTCACTTCATTGCCTGTGGAGTGCTGTCTGAGGTCCTGTGCTCCATGCTGCTGAGGAAGCAGAGAATAGAAATGACAGCTTGAATTATAATGTTCTGCTGGAGCCAGATATGCAAAAACTAACCATAATCCCAGGGAAATGAGACAAACACTAGCGTGGAAATTACCAGCATATAGCTGTGAATGGAAAGAAGGGATAATTAAATCTAACCAGACAGTGCAGAAAGGCCTTATAGAAGAAGTGGGAATTAAGCTGGGCCCTTTTCCTCTTTTTAATTAATTCCTCTCATATCCAATCACCCAAGGAAGTTGCTGGATTTTCCTAGAAGCCTGACTTTGCTTTGCTGACCTTGCATGTGTGCCCACACACCACGGATATATCCTTGGAGCCTACTTCTTAGAGGCTGATTTGCCCTGCCCCTCAGGTTTTACATTCCTCTGGAATTGTTCTCATCCCAACTCTAGTCTATCCACTGTGGCTACAGTGGTCTCCACATAGATCTCCTCCCACATGTCTGATTCCTCCTGCCTCTGGACATGTGTCAAATTGAGACTGTTGCTTTCCATGAGAGGAAAAGGCAGGAAGGGAAGGGAACAAGAATGGCAGGTGGTGAATTTAGAGTCTCCCTGGAGCCAGTCCACCCAAGCACATTGTTACATTCCCAGTGGACTCTGGAACCAAACAGTGTAGGAGATGCTCAAGTGTAGAAGAAAGGGGCAAAAAAAGACATCCCATCCTGTTCTTAAAAGATAGTCTTTCCTCTTTCATGATCCCTAAACTTAAAATACTCTTTCATGTAGTGGAATTGCTTGGAGATTAGCTGCATCTTCCCTGAGTCTTTGATAACAAGGATGCTTTTACTCAGTACCCTCTTGAAAGGATTAGGAATTGCATTCCTCTTCCACCATGGTCCCTAATTTCACGCTGCCTGGGCTTTTGCTGAATGCTTTCGTTCTCCTGCACATTAATTGCTTATCTCCTAATAACTGATAGCTTATAGAGGTGCTGGGTAAATTAATTGGTTAATGTTCATGCAAGGATGCAGTCCTCTGATACAAGGTAGTATAAAATGAAATTTTCATTGAGTATTTGCACCACAACTTGATCTGTGCTTCTCTCTTGCCTTTATATTTCTACCACATTGATTGTCTCAAAGGTTCATAGCAGCCGGGTTTACATGGGGCACAGGATGTAGTCTGTTTGGATGCTGCAATTTAAGAAGAAGCTGGGTGGTCATCTATGTTCGCAACCCCTTATCCTGCCATTCTTCCACAAAGCATCTTGTATGTTATGCCTCATTTCTTTTCTCCTGGTACTGGGGATTGAACTCAGAGCCTTGTCATTCCAGGCAAGTGTTCTACCACTGAGCCCCAGCCCCAGCCCCTTCAATTTTGTATTTCATTGTCTCAAGTCCCCTTTTACCATGCAAGTAACTCATGAGGAGTGTTGTATTTAATGTCTCAAAGATTTCCTTTCTTGTTGTTTGATGTAGCCAGGTGAGAACCAGAAGAGGTTAGGAATGAAGGAGATATTTGGTGCTCATGGTGTGCCCTTTTCTTCCCCAACACCCACTTCTTTCTTATTCTGTGATGAGACAGGAGCTCTGGTTAATTCTGGCTGCTGGGCAGTGGGCAGAAGAATATGGCGCGTGGCACCAAGAGCAGAGAAACTCTCATGGGACCTTCTGCCCTCTCTTCCCCTCAACACTGAGTACCTGAGCGGTGGAGTCTCCATCAGCCTGGGACCCTGAGAGAGTATGTGGAGCAGAACCCTCCCCAGTGATTTCTGCTGTAGATGTTCTGTGAACAGGACATGAGATTTCCATGTAAATCACTCAGAATTTGAGTTTAATTGTTTAACTCTGAAACTATATGTGTAGTCTGACATATCATGAAGAACAAGAGGGATATAGGGGCAGGATGTTACTACAAAACAAATTCAGACAAGCATATGATTTTGCCTATGTTATCCACTTTGACATCTAGACAGTTTCATGGGCCATGTTTTTTTTTCCTCCTTCCTTCCTTTCTTTTTTCTTGCTTTTTCCCTTCTATCCTCCCTCTCTCTCATTCTCCCTCCCCTCTCATTTAGGGGCTATGAATATTGATTTCCTCCCATTTCTTCCTTCTTATCATCTACCCTCTCTCCTAACCAACAGACAGGATGCTTATACAATGTAGTGTGCCTATGCCAGACACTATGTTAAGGTACAGAGGCGACTAAATATGTTTTCATCTTCAAGAAAACATCACTGTAATAAAGAAAGCAGAAAACCATACAAGTAATTAAAAGGCAGTGTGAAAAGTGCTAATAAAGATGTGTATAAAATTTTATCAAGTACCAAGAATGAGAAGAGATCTCAATATCTGTTTGGCATTTCTAAGGAAAATGAAGAGTTTTCTTGGAGGAAAACAGCTTTCTGGGCAAAGGGAAGACCAAGGATGCTCTCAGGCCAGCATGCATCCCATCCTCCTTCACAACACTCACACCTTTTCTGCCCTCTTCACCCAGAGGATGTGCAGAAGTCCTTGATAGTAATGTGCGCTCACACACCTCATCTCCCACAAACCTCTTTGCCTTCACTTGTCTGGCTTCTCCTCACTTATCTGGTAAGACTCAGCTTTGACTCTACCCATGGCCGAGGATGCTGGAGGAGAACATTCAGTTAGTCCCACAGTTTCATTCAAATTGAGTTGTGTCATCCTCAAGATACCTCATCCTCTGGATAGTGCACAGCAGAATGGTGCCAGGCAGAGAACACCCCCGTGTGATCTGCTTTTCCAGGAGGCTCCTTGCATTCCTTCTGTGCCTCCAGTTCCTGATCCATGAGCCCTACGCTTCCCTTGGAAAATGGAAACCAAGAGAGGACATGGCTAAAGCGTTTGTCATCAGACCTACTCACTTTGCTGAATATCAGCTCCTTCCTGTGATTTTTTCCTGAGATTCTCCATGAACCATCTCTGCCCCCAATTCAGGGTGACGCCTCTGTCTTGCCCACCCTAGACAACACAGTGTCTTCTCCACTCCAGCGTATCTCACCTGATTCCTATGCTTCAGCAATCTGCCTGCTCCTATTCCAATATGCCCTGCCCTCCTTCCATTCTCAGTTCTGCAGTGTATGTATTTAGTTTTGCTCATAAATTATGTTTAGGTATGAATAAGGAAATGCCATTGGAACTAAGGCTTGGGCTGTTCCATCTACTACTAGTGGACAGCAAGGTGTTGTCCTTAAGGGTACTTTTCATTGTTGTAAAAACAGCTTTAAATAAAAATATCTTTGAACAGAGGACATTGCAATTAGATAGACCTGCTGACGTAGAATTACATGATACAAATTTATAATTAAAATGTTAATAAATATTTCTAAGCTGCCTTTCATGAGGATTTCAGCAACGTATCCCCTCACTGGTTTTTATTTAGCTTCTATAGCTTCAGAATTTTTACAATTCACTAAGCAAAAGCTCTCAATTTTGTTTTATGTTATAGTCATCTGTTAATGAAATCATCTTTTGTGTACTTACTAGAAGGTCATATTTTTTCTTCTAATTAACAATTTATACTCTTTCACGACTTTTTCTTTATTTTCTGTTCTTTTCCCTTTTGTTTTATGGGTACTCTTTCAGTATTCTGATTACTAATTCCCTTAGTATGAATTTACTGCAAATAATCTCTTATAGTCCATGTTGCTTGCATCTCAATTTTCCTCTTATTTTTAATGAAACTGGAGCATGTGAATGGAGTTTCTAATTGGTGGGAACACACACACACATACACACTCATTCACACACACACACACACACAC
>PVHX01022208.1:0-28138 GCA_004024805.1 Geosciurus inauris | reverse complement strand
ATAGGCCCCCACCAAACCTGGAAATTATTGTCAGTCTTTTGTGATTACCTGAGGAATAAGCACATTCTAGTGCTCTGAAGAATTAGCATATACTTGAGATATATATCAAATGCACCTAAATCCCGAGTTCAGTTTAGGACACCAAAAAAAGAAAAGGATGTGGGGGAGAGAAAGAGAAAGACAGAGAGAGAGAGAGAGAAAGCTCAGGATTTCCAGGGTTGGGGCCTTACCTGTGGCTTAGATGTGAAGTGGGAGCAGCTTCCAGAAACCAAACTGTGGCCTAGAGCGGCCCCTAGAGGTCATTTCTGAAATTACTTTATAGATCTATACCTTGTCTACCCACCAATTTTCATGCAATAGAATATAGAAATGTTCATTTATATCCATTAACATCCTTTCATTTAAATTAAGAAATGCTGACTTGATAGTATACTTTAATATAAATGCTTTTAAACACATCTATTTGCCTTGTCTGAACTTCTTTTCCAGATAGGGTTGTATTCAGTGAGGAAGAGCAGAAAAAAAGCGGGGAGAGAATGTCATTTAATATTGAGAAATTACAATGGTATTAATGCTTTTGTGTACAGGACACTTTACTGTTTTAACTATTAGTTCATTATTTGTTCTTGGTATTAATCACTTTTTAAAGGAATTAGTCCAAAAAAGACAACTGATGCTAAGCATTATTACTTAGAAATATATATAAGAATAACTGCATTTCAACCATCACAAGGACAAGAACAAGCTGGAGATCATACCCTTGATTAGCTCAAATTTTGGCTTAGTTCTTCACTGCTTATTTTATTTAAAAGAATCAAAAAGGAGAAGATTCTGTTCTGCCATGTAAACTAAACGCCACCCAGTAGTTGAGAAATTGGAAACCACAAAGCTTGGGAAGAAAAATGAATGCTTTGGAGCATAAATTTTTCCATTAAATTATGCCAATAAGCTTAGGACCTTGAAAGTTACTATACTCAAATATTTTTTTAAAAAAGAAAGAAATCTTTGCTGCCTTCAAAGTAGGACCAGAAATTGAAAGGAAAAGCAAGATTTTTGAATCCCAGTAGGATAAATAGATCAATTTATTACTTTTCCTTTTGAATTGAATATAAAATTATTAATGTAGATGATAACTTTTCTAATTCTTCAATTAAGAAAAATGCCTAGCAGTATCTGTAATTACAGTTTTTCTTAAACTCTCCACATGAATACTAGTTTTTCCACTGGTTGAGGAAGAATACCAAAGATGAATTACAAGTTGTTATATTAAATCAGAGTAGGAAAGCCTCCTAAAATTTAAAAGCCAAGGAAACTTGCTGAGCTCGAGGATTTCTCTCATACTAAAGTTAGTAAGAGAAGAATGTGTCTAGTTTAGGTTTGCATGAAAGCGCAGGATGTCATAGTTTTACAGTCACAGGGTCTAAACCAGAGGAAGCCTGGGTAACGCATAGGCTTCTCTGCCTGTCACTCTTACTGTCTTCCCCTATTGAATAAAAACCAGACATTTATAGGATTCAATGAGCAGAATGTAGATTAATAATCAGGACCTGTGGGTTCTAAGTCAATGTTCACCAGTAATTAACAAAGTACTGGTATACTGAACGTCACTGTAAATGATAGCAGTTGAAATGATGATTTAATAGCTCGTGCTTCTAAATTTAAAATATACTATTGTCCAATTTCATTTCGAGGAGGGATTTTAAAAAAAGAAGAGTGAAAATATAAAGCAAAGGGGAATCCAGAAAGTAGTTTAAAATTAAATTTGAGACATAATCTCAGTATTCATGTCAAAAGATTCTTAACTCTGGATTTGGTCATACACAGATGAATCTATGTAGGCCCTCTTTCTGGGATTTTCTTATCTATAATAGAAATATTGATTCTACTGTGACCTCTCTCTCCCCTGACTCTTAAAACTCTAGATGTCAATAATGCAGGAAAAGTCATAAAATTACATTATGTGAACAGGTTTGCTCAAGAGCAAGGCAGACAGACCTTTCACTGATGTGGCAGAGAGAGCATCCTACACTGTAGCTAAGGGGTGACTCAATTTCTAGGTTGTTATTTGCATCCAAATAGCACATTTTCCCCACCTTTCATCACCACCCACTCCCACCTCTGTGGGACTTATGCAAATGTGAGCACCCTAAACCAGCCCTGTCTTCCCACCCTGCTCAGGCTTTTCTTAAGTACACATGCTGTCTTACTCATCCTATGCCCTGCTCTATTCCTCCCTCTCACACTAACTTAACAACACAGCACTCATTATCTTTTACATGCTCCAATCCTCCCCTATGCCCATGACTATCAACCTCAATAGCACTTACACAGAAGTTGCACAGACAGCTGAACACACCATGAGCAAATGCACAACATTAATATTTAGGAAGGATACATCAATGAGTATTCATTGGAGAATAGTTCAAGAAGAGGAAGCCATGGGAACTTAATCACTAAAAATGTTCCAACTTGGGAATATGTCACAAATGGCATCACACATGAGACTGGATTTACAAAGCTACCGATTAAGATGTACTTTTTCTTTGACATGCTGAGACTTAATTCCCTTCATAATATCAGTATCTACAATATTAAAAATATCCATGATCTGACTTTGCAATCTTTCACTGTCATCATACCCAAAGCAACTACAAAGAAGGCTCTGCTCTGAATTGAATTATCTTCCCACAAAAATGGGGCAACAAGCCAATTTATGAAGTTATGAAACAGGCAGGATTACCTTTGGTCTAACACTTCCTATTGGGTTCCATTGGTTGCTTTATCACATTTGCAACTATAAAACACGGTCAGCCTGGGATCTTCAAAAGGACACCAACTAACCTACAGGAATGTTTGGCGCATCAACTTTGTCAAATGACAAGAGGAAAATAAATAAAATAGCACGCTTTATCATTGTCTGGAACAACACGAGGCATTATTCTCAGAAGGAAATAAAAAATCACAAATTCCTAAAGCAATCTTAACATAAACAACAACAAAAAATTAATGGAATATATCTGCTTCAACATTTACTAAACTCTTTTCCACTAACCACATCTGGAAGCTTCATGATAAATACAGCAAAATAATTTGGGCAGAGAGCATATACTCCAGGTCCTTTGTAAATAGTGTGATAATTGAAGGGCGATGTGAGCCACGCTTTGCATCAAATGTTATCCTTAATTAGTAATGATCATCTTACACATATTCACACACTTATCTTCTATGTTGAGGCCTCTGTAATAGTGTTTTTATTTCAATTCAGTTAACTCAATGAGAAAACAGATCCTTCTATGATCCGTGCTCAAAGGTGCAATATATGTTTTCTGCTAGATAAGGCATTCCTTCAAATGGAACATTCTTAATGAAAGAGCCCAGACAATACAATTCATGTTAAGGGCAGAAAATTTAGCTTCAGAACATAATGAGAATGGGTTCATTCTGCAGCTTCCTCCATTCTCATTACAACCTTGGCTGTGAGCATAGATTCATGTTGTGGCTTTTTCGATTCCTATTATCATCTTATGCCACAAAGCATGAGGTATTAGAAATTTTTTTTTTTTTTTTTTTTTTTTTTTTTTTTTGGTACTGGAGATTGAACTCAGGGGCACTCGACCACTGAGCCACATTCCCAGCCCTATTTTGTATTTTATGTAGAGACAGGGTCTCACTGAATTGCTTAGCGCCTCGCCTTTGCTGAGGCTGGCTTTGAACTTGCGATTCTCCTGTCTCAGCCTCCCTAAGTGCTGGGATTACAGGCTTGCGCCACCGCGCCCGGCTTGAGGTATTAGAAATTTAATACCTAATAAGTTCTGATCACAGAAACCTCCACCAGTATTATGTTCTGCTTGTGGAGGCAAAAGGTACTCAGATCTCTTGGGATATTCCATTGGCCACAGAGCTGTAAACAGAGAAGAACTGTCATAGCAGTCCATCAGATGAGCAGGTTGGGTTTTAAGAACTTCAAGAATATACATTTTGCATTTTGGAACATAATGGCCATTAAAATTCTAATCATGCATTCTGTAACAAATACGAACTATGAATGCTGCACCCTAAGAAACAGCCAACACACATTTTAAATTCGGGAAAAAAGATTACCCCAAAGTAGCCTCTAAAGTAGGAAGATGTGAAGCCATCCTCCTGCCAGCAGGGCATAGTTAAGAACGCACTGATATTGATGTAAGGGAACAAAATAGATGCCAAACAGTCTCTTTTTTCCCTAGAAACCAGATGTGCTGTTTACAACAATTTCTTTCCAAATATATGATTTCTTTTGTATCTCAGAGTTCAAAAACATTGGGACCAACACTGGCTCCTCTAATTATTACCTACTGCAATTTTTTTTTCTTATTTGCAAAGTGGAGATAATAATACCTTCCTTGCATACCAAACAAAATCATGTCAAGAATTAAATGAGATGATGTAAATGCAAGTCTGAAATGTTTTTACAAACATCAGATGATCATTATTAAACCATCCTTAAATTAGGGATACAGTGACAGCTAAGCATGGCCTCAGTTTAGGAATTTACTATAAAAGTCCTAACTGAGATCTCCAATTTAAAGGCAAACTGGTGACATCAACCTGTAGCATACAAAATCACGTCGAAGCAAGGTGCTGAAATAGCATAGAAGGCTTTATGCACTCCTCTGGGCATTTCTCAGCTCAATCTGCAATCCTTTAGAGCATGGGCATGGAGCCCTTCTTATTTTCTCTGTGAGTTTTCCTTCAAATCACTTCTTCTTGACATGGTTAAAAAATGTGCAAGCTAAGGAAGATAATGCAAATATTGCAACATTGTCACTTACCATCCCAGCCAACATTGGCACTGAGAAAATGAAAAAGCCTCCGACATATCAAAATTTAACAACACCATTCGAACTGGGGTGAGAACAATATTTTTAATCCTCCCTGGAAAGATCAAATTAAATCAGTGGCAAGCTCTGCCTGATACAGCTCTATGTCACTGACTGTTCAGATGAGAAACCCGGAGAAGTCAGCAGCTCTTGACTTTGTAGCCTATGTCTTTCTGTAGAAATCCAGGGAGCAGCGAAAAGCCATTCCTGCATAAAGATTAGCCTCAAGACAGTGAAATGGTGTCAGAGAGGAGGGGTGGAGAACACAGACACACATTTTGCCTGGCATTTAGATTCAGCTAAAAGCCATCAAATTTCACAGCTGAACTTCAAATGAGTCAGAGGACTGACTTTCTTCCTCTTTTCTGCAAGGCAACACATCTGTATATTTCAGCCCATGCAGCTATGTATTTTAGTGAGTGTATATTAAAAGCAGGTCCTCAATCAATAATAATTCAGAAATTATGGTTGTAGTCATTAAAAGCTCTATTTAATGGCAGTTAAAATTTGAGGGCAGTAATTTTCAAACTTTGGTATATGTAAGAAACATCTGGAAAGTGTAAAAAATGCAGATTCTAGGGGTCTGCCTGCAGTCTCCTTGAATGGATCTGGAATGAAACACCAGAAATTACATTTTTTAACAAGCACCGCAGGTGAAACTTATCCTACAGTCTTTCAATCTTAATGTGATTTTTATAATCCCAATTGCATTTAAATCCTTTGAAGAAATGAAAAAATGGAAGGAGAGAGGCAGCCCCAAATGCATCTTGACAGTTTTGTAGATAGTCTTATTCTGGCTTTTAAAGATTTAAATCAAAATTTTATGGCATATTAACCCATAATAGGAATACTCTTTTTGAACCAAACAAATCAAACAAAGAAAAGATGTGTCCAAGAAAATTATTTAGCTCCCCCAAAGCAAAGATCTTTCATGTGGAATATTTCAAGGAGCCTTGTTTCATATGTTCAAGTTAATAGTCTTAGCCACAGTATTTAAATTTAAAGCTTTAAGTTTTCGTATTTGCTTTGATAGGATACAAAATGGAAGTATAAAAGTAATGTGACCAATTTAAGATGCTCAAATACCCATGACATATTCAATCATCAGTAAAAGATGAATTCAAGTCTCCAAATATGAAGCCCAATACTTGCCATCAAATTATCCAAGTATCTTTTACTTTAAAAGCCTAAATCGTCAACTGCAAATTTTGTATGATCATGGTATTAAATATATCAAATCTAATTAAACTTCTGTTTTCAAACCAACTCCAACCCTGGGCAATTTAGAAATCTGTGCAGTATTTTTTTTTTTGCTTGTTTTTTGTTGTTTGACTTTGAAAATGAGATTGACCTCTTATACTTTAATACTTCTTAACAGGGCTGACATCATGGATATAGAATCTCTGTTGTTGCACAGAGTAAGGTATTTGATTTAATGTCCCACAGCCATTGTCTTAAAATGACATCATAATTTTTGAAAAGGTGTCTCATATTTTCATTCTTCCATTGCACCCCACATTTATGCACCTAACCCTGCTCCTTAAAAATATTTAGATGTGACATATAATGCTCCTTTCAGTGAATATTATCAATGTTAACACACTGCTTTGGTGTGACCATAACCCATGAATGTACTTGTTCATTGTACAGATATTTATTGTCAACAATGACTAGACTACATAGAGAAATAAAGATGTAGTCCATGTCTTTGTAAAATTCTAATTTCAATGACTATGACAGAGAGCATGTATTACATATTCCCCAAGAATAGATCATAATTTTATATGAATTTATTTATAATCTAACAGACACACGGCACCAATTATTCTAGGTACAAGGAGATTTAAATTATATCTTAAAATAAGATACTATAAGGCATTTGCCTCATAAAAAACACTGAATTAGTCACAATTTCGTTGACTCTAGTGAATCAGGTGGACCTAGCTACAGTCACTCCCAATGGCCCAAAATAGCCTGTGGAAGTATTTCTCCTTAACACCTATTGACAACCCATGAAGACATAAATTATTTTCTCTTCTTCCACCTGATTATGGATGCTAGTCTTTCTGCTAACTAGATGCAGGAAATAAACAGAAGCTTGTCTGACTTCAGTTTTACATACACATGTGCTAATAATCCAGGCTGAAGTTCTGAGAGAAAGGGCACAGATGAAACCAGTCTGGAATCTGTAAAGGCCACACAGTACAAGTCAACTATAGTTATTCCTGAAGCTTCATTTTAAAAAGTAAGAAATAAAAACTACTGAGCTCTACAGTGGCTGTGAGTACATCAAAGAGAAAATGCGTATTAATGGATCTCACAGGAGTTTTCTGCCTAGGAGTTAAGGGTTAAAGGATGGTGTACATATTCTGAGGCTGAGCCCACCCACATAATACATTTTCTGGCTATGCTTTTTCACCCCCAACAGCCATTCTGTTGAATTCTACTTCTTAAACAGAAAGCATTTCCCCTAAAAGACACCTACATACCAATTTCCCTAATACTGCAATTGTGTTATTGTCCTAAAGAATTTCTGCCTCCAAAACCTTTTCAGAATAAGTTATAGATCAGACTTCCAAATATTTGAGATTTTAAAATTCTATGTGCTGTTTTATTTTCTTTTGACCAAGGATGAAAATATTTTGTAAAATATACTACCAGCTCTTGTCTTTATAAATACTGTATTTGATGGAAAGTATTTTAGAGTTTTCTTGATAACTCTTGAATATAATTTTTAACATTGATCAAAAATTTCTACTTCTAGCCAAGATGAACTAGGTTAGATTTGCCCTCCCACCTGAAATAAAAAAAAAAAAACCTAGAAAAAAACACATAAAACAATTTTCAGGATACTGAGCCAGTTAAGAAATCATAGTGAGCTGAGCACCATGGTGCATACCAGTAATCCCACTGACTCAGGAGGCTGAGGCAGGAGAATTTCGATTTCAAAGCCAGCCTCAGCAAAAGCAAGGTACTAAGCAACTCAGTGAGACCCTGTTGTGTACAACTAGAGAAATAAAAAGTTGTGCTGCATTTGTGTACAAGGAATCAAAATCCATTCTGCTGTCATATATACCTAATTTGAATAAATTAATTAAAAACAAACAAATAAATAAATACAAAATAGGACAAGGGATGTGGCTCAATGGTCAAGTGCTTCTGAGTTCAATGCCCAGTATCCTCCGCCAGAAAAAGAAATCATAGTGATACCCAAGAGATGAGCCCTCAAGTAGATTGCAACAGATTCTGAGTTGAAGGTGGATCTAAGAGTCTGTGCTGATGAAGGTGTCCAAAGTACTGGAGAGGAGGGTCATAGAAGGAATTCTGTTGTGTTAGAGTTCTCCAGAGAAACAGAACAGGAAAAAGAGAGAGAGTTAGCTCTCTATATATTCGTATATATTCTATTATATACAGAACGCAGAACAGAAAAGGACAGAGTGTGTGTGTTCATGCATTATTATAAAGAGTTGCCCCATATGCATATGAAGACTGAAAAATCCAAAGATCTGCTGTCTGCAGGCTGGAGACAAAATACATGTGTGGTCTGAAAACCAGCAGACTAAATACCCAAGAAGAGCAGAAGTCCAGAGGTTGGAAAACTCAGCAGTCAGACAAAAAGAATTTCTTTTGTCAGTCTTTTTGTCCTATTCAGTTTTGTAATTGATCAGATGACACTGACCCATATATGAAGGGCAATCTACTTTTCAATTCACAAATTCATATGTGAAGTTCACCTAGAAATACCCTCACAGACACTCCCAGAATGGGATTCAATCAAATGTCTAGGAATCCTGTGGAAGGTGACATCACCTTAGAGCTGTTCAGCAAAATAGTGATCCATGCATTTGTGTAAGGAAATTACCTGAGATAAGAAAAAAAATGCTCAAATAAATTGAAGGGAAAAATACCCAGCACTCTTATAGGGATGAGAAGAGTCCTTTCTCTACAAGTCAGAGCAGGAAATTCATCATTCACAAGAGTATTGAATAGAGAACTCAATGGGGTCTTATCTTAGTATTATGGGATAATCAGCCCTAGACTAAGTGCTGCTCTGTTCCCATTTAACAAATCTTGAAAGCAAGATCTGTTTTTTTTTTTAAGTTACACTGTTTCTAACTAATATAACTGTGTCCTAGGATAAAAATCAAGAATATTTGCAAACTAAAAGATAGCATTTACAATGTCTGACATCAGTCAAAAATCACCAAGCATGCAAAGAAGCAGGAAAACACATCTCAGATGAATGGGGAAAAAAATCAAGCAAATGAATCTGACCCAGAACTTACAAAGATGTTAGAATTACTAGAAAAGCTGGTTTTAAAAAGTTATTATGAATTTATTCTAGATATTTAAAACATTAAGTAGGAGCAATAAGATCAATAAGAAAAGCCCGGATTGAAACGGTAGAAATTAAAACTATTATCACAATTTTCTGAGAGGCTTTAAAAAGATAGGCTAGGGATTTTGCTCAGTGATAAGAGTACTTGCCTACCATGGGTGAAGGCCTGAGTTCAATCTCCTATACCACAACACACACACATACACACACACACACACCACAAGATGCAAATAACAGTATACTAGACGTTACAAAAGAAAATATTAGTAAATTTGAAAGCAGGACAGTCAAAACTATGTGATATGGATACAAAAAATAATTTTTGAAAAGGAACAGAGAATTCATGAGCTGTGGGACTACTTCAAGTGGTTAATATACATGTAATTGAGGTCCTCAAAGATGGGAACAGAAAAATATTAAGTCCACAGATCCCAGAAGGTCAACAAACCCCAGAAACAAGAACTACACCAAGGCACATCATAACCAAATTGTTAAAAATCAGTGATAAAAAATAAAATTAAAAAAGCAGCCAGGAAATATGGGAAGGAGGGAAGTCATACACAGAAGAACAAAGAGAGGATGAGAGTTTCTCTCTCACTGGAAATGATTCAAATGAGAAGAAAGTGGAGTAAAATTTTTGAAGTATTGAAAAAAAAATCAACCTAAGTTTCTCTGTGATTGAAAATATCTTCCAAAAATGAAGATTTATTCAGACATGCAAAAGCATAAATACTTCATTATTAGCAGATCACATCTCAATATTACATGTGGTTGATCAATGAATATTGTGACAAAGTGGTCCTCAAGGATTATGGAATTAGTAATTTATTTTACTCCTACACTAGGTGTTCTCAGTAGGCTGTTTTTGGTTTTGTTTTATAATTTTATCATTTTATGGTTTTGGGGCTTTTAGCTATCAGTTCTTAAAACTATTACTATACTTTTCTATAACAAACCCCTTCTATATACTAATGTTCTACTTCTGGTCAGTAGGCTTACAAACTACATAAGAAATTGTATTAGAATTATGAGTAGATGAAGTTAAAATAGGTTTATAAGCTTTAAACCATATTCTGGAAAAAATAATATACTGTTATTGGAAGGAAAGCAATAACAAATCGAATGTGCACTGTGTACTACTCATTATTCTTAAACCCTTTATATACATTATTTCTGCCCTTTTCCATAGCCTCCAGAACCTCCTTCCAAAGTAGGTGAATTAATGAAAACAGAGGCAGAATGGTAACTTGATTTAAAGTGCCAGCATTTAAACTAGATATTCCAGATGAAAATCGAAACTCAGGTTGCTTCCCAGCACTAAACCTGTGAGCAGATCATTTAGCCTCACATTCTTTATAGAGCCAACTCCCGACCCTGTGATTAGTGGAAACACAGTATACCAAAGAGCATTCGAATAAGACATGAACTATATATGTTTAGAATTTATCTAATGTTCATAAAATAAACACAGGAGCACTAAAAGTTATTGGTGTATATATCTCCTAACTCTTGTTACCTTGAACTTATTCTACCAAATCATGAGGTCCAGGAAATAGAAAATTTCAAGCACATAAATCAGATATCTCAGGGATAACTACATTGATCATCAGCCTCTAATAATCTCCCAAGGATAGCAAGTGTCACACAGTTTCCTTAAGGGAACCCAAAGTCTGCCAAGGAAATCAGAAAGGAAAATTGGGCCCAGCAGCATGATAGATGGGTTAGATGCAGTCTGCCACTCCAAAGAATGCTGCCAGAATAATCTTCAGGGACAGTGACTTAGCAATGAACGATAACTCAGGCATCACAACGGGCATTCAAACTGCTGCAAGAACCACTGTTTAGGTCTGATCCTCAAGACAGTGAAAGGCGTTCTGTTCACTTTTGAAGGCACATTAATTCTATCAATGTTCACCCAGCATTTTACTGGCAGCAGTGTATAGCAATGTCATTTCATTTCTTTTTCTTTTCAGATATCTATTGAATTTATAGATGACTTCTTGTACAAATGATCAATAAATTCCAACTCTAGAGACTTGGAGTCAGAATAGGAAACCTTCAGCACACAGGTAGAGCTAACCCTTGGTTTGATTTCACTTGGACCTCCAATTAATACTGCGGTCATCATTGAAACTGCTGCTCATAGAGTAATTTCTACGCTGTGGGATTATCGTTACATCCCATTCAGTGCAGCACCTCCTAATGTTAAAGAATGAAGAGCCATAAAATATCTCTGAAAATGGGCCAAAGACTTCATTATTTGAAAGCGCCTTGGGAGATATGTAACCAACTGAAGGCCAAAGGCCAGGTCATCACGACTCTGTGCTGAACACTCACTCACCTCTGGCACCTATTCCCATCCTCCCTCCTCTACCTTATTTTTTTTTTCTCTTCCTGTATTTGTGTCTATTTCTCTTCATCCATCCTCATTTCCTCCTTCCTTTCTTCTCTCTTTTCTTCCATTTCTTTTGCCCTTTCCCTTCTCTTCTTTCCTTCATTCTTCTCACTACTTTTTATATAACATAGAACTTAAGTCTAGATGTTGTGTTTTTTGAAGTGTATTATAGAATCCAACTCTTTTAAGAATTGAAACGAATGAAACCTTTCACATGTCTCAAGAATTAAGCAACTCTCCATGAGGCTTTTGATGCTATTTCCCTAGAGTTGATGATTTTTATAGGAGGAATTACCAAACTGAAGCTATTTTTTTTTAGTTGTAGATGGACACAATGTCTTTATTTTATTGCTTTGTATGTGTTGCTGAGGATCGAACCCAGGGCCTCATGCATGCAAGACAAATGCTCTACCACTGAGCTACAATCCCAACCCCCTAAAGCTATTTTTTATTCAAGGCTCTTAGACAATCAAGATTTGACTTTGTCTTAATTGACATCAACTAAATGCTTTCAGCACATTCCTATATTCATTCCCTCTCCCTCACCTCTTTTTATAATATACTATGTCTAAAATCAATTCTTAGTTGGTCGCAGTTGCTCAAGCCTATAATCCCAGCACTTAGGGAGGCTGAGACAGGAGAATCGCAAGTTCAAAGCCAGCCTCAGCAACAGTGACGTGCTAAGCAACTCAGTGAGACCCTGTCTCTACATAAAACACAAAATAGGGCTGGGGAGGTGGCTCAGTGGTCGAGTACCCCTGAGTTCAATCCCCAGTACCAAAAAAAAAAAAAATCAATTCTTATCTTTATGCACATTCCATCTTTCCATCTTTTTCTTAAAATGTGAAATGAAAATATTTTAGAAGCATTTCTTTTGGAAATGCAAGCTTCCACTAGAATTACCTGTTTTGATAGCCTCAAAGAATTTTTTGCTTTGCTTCTGAGAAGCTGATAATGAATCTGAAGAAGAAAAGCTAACATGAGGTCCAGTAGTTAAATACAAGTCTTTCATGATATTAAAAATGTAACATGGTCTTTGAAAAAAGGAATCATGTAGTATACAGCCAAAAGGGGATGGTTTTTGAAAGTATGAAAATATCCAAGGTCTTCATGTGAAAATTACTGGTGGACAGAGGAGTAAAATTATAATGTATATTATATTGTATGATGAGAATGTCAACAAACTTTGAAGAGTGACTTAATAGAAACAGGAAGAAAAATACTTAGATACTTAAATAGAAAGGGATAAAAATTAAAAAAGAAGACCATGGAAGGACCAGAACATCCATGATTACTGCAATAACCTCATATTAGAGGGAAAATGTATATGGAAGTTCTGCTCCATAACAAGCCCTCTGCCAGGTTTTAAGCACACAAGAGTGTGCATGTCCTGGTGGAATAGACAAGAAATAAAATTTTTAAGTGCACCTTAGTGATAGGAACAGGGTGCAGTGGAAATTTTTACTAATTCAGTGTTCCTAATTCAGATATGTAGGGATGACATCCTGAAGGAAGTTATATCTATCCAAATTACAAAAGATAGATTACAAGGTCGAACAGAAGGATGAAAATATTTTGAGACATAAAGAGAATATAGCTTAAATATGAGAAGTCAGGAGGACACAGACATCTGGAGACATCTGACATATGGAACTTGCCATTAGAAATTTGTGTTTCACCATTTTCTAAATCTGTGAAAATAAGTGAGTTATTTTACTTACTTTTATTCTCCATTTTTTGTTTAGGTAAGAACTATAATGAAGATAAAATGAAATTTCTAGAATATATCTTGGATAGAGTGAAGCACAGAATATGACACATAACAATTGTTTAATTTAATTGAATTTCATCTAGTCTAGTACATCAAAGACAGTAAGATACACCATTATTTTATGCAACACGGAGGGAAAATAACAGCAACTAATATTAAATTATAATCAGTTGTGAGATGCATCCAAATTACAGAAAAACTGAAATGTGAGGAAAAGACCATGTAGTTTAAAATGCATGAAATATGGTAAGTAGTTCATTCCCCCAACTCTTGAGAAAACCCAACACCATTGTCAACTGTCAAAAAGGATGTGAAAATTTAAACAAAGCTTACCTACCTAAAGGGTGCTTGCTCCTGGCATTGTAGTTAGTTCTTTGTGATATTAATTTACTTATTTCTTCTCAAGGCTCAATATCATATTAATCAATCAACAAATAATTATGGAGCCACTACTGTTATAATACATCAAACTATATATTCACATCTATATTTCTTTCTGCAGCAATTCCTCTCTCCAGTTCATGCCATGCTATAATATCAGATATTATTCTGTAAAATTCCTGGGCTACTGCTTACCAATTTTTGGATGTATTCAAAATCATTCCAGTTTCTTTCTAGTTAGTATTATCAAGCAATTTCAACCTGTTCTAGCTGGAGGCAGCAAGGATTTTTGTTTTGATTTGTTTGTAAGACACTTCCCAAGTTGCTATGATAGAATGTTAATTTTTTTGAAATAAATGAGAAATGCAAAAGAGAAAGGGATTTTTAAAATAAATTTCCTTAATGCTAATTAAAACCACCGTTGATGGTGTTCTTTGGATTCTAAATAAAGAATATCAAGGAAAAACATTACGCTACTTTTCAAAAATCAAGCTTGAAATGTTGTCAATTTCTAGAGCAGCAAATTATGAGAAAGGTAAGAGGCAAACCTGATGCCTGGACTAGGTTCTAGAATGTTTGATCCAGGGTTGGGGATGTAGCTCAGTGATAGAGTATTTTCCTACTATTTTAATCAGCCTTTTCACTGTCGTGACTAAATGACCCAACCAGCACAACTGTAGAGGAGGAAGAGTTTATTTGAGGGCTCAAGGTTTCAGAGGTCTCAATCCATAGACAGCCAGCTGCACTCCTCAGGGCTCCAGGTGAGACAGGAACAACATGGTGGAAGAGTGTGACAGAGGGAAGTGGCTTACATGGAGATCAGAAAACAGAGAGAGTCCACTCCCCAGGTACAAATATATTTTTATAGGAGGAACCACCCAAAGCCACATCCCAATTCCTACCTTCTCCAGCCACACCCTACCACTTCAGTTACCACTCAGTTAATCTGTATCAGAGGATTAAATCACTAATTGGGTTAAGACTCTCACAACCCAATCATTTCTCCTCTTAACCTTATACTGTCTCACATGTGAGTTTTGGGGGGACATTTCATATCCAAACCATAACACTACCTTGTACAAGGCCCTGGCTTCAATTTACAGCACCTTACCTAAATAAATAAATAAATAAAGAGGGTAATACAACTCCTGTGCAGTAGAGTCATTACTAACCTACAGAGGCTATCAGGTGCTTAAAAGATGCTCAATCTAAATTGAGAAGTGTTGTAAGTGCAAAACACACACTGTGTTTTGAAAATTTGGTACAAAAAAAAGAAAGAACAGCTTATATGAATTTCAGTATACATTTTTAATATGTATATGTTGGAGCAAAAATATTTTCAGTACATTAGGTTGAATAAAATATGTTATTAAAATTAACTACACATGTGCTTTTCACTTTTATTAATGTGGCTATTGGAAATTTGCAAATTATAGAGGCTTATATTTGCAGCTTACATATTTCTATGGGCCTATGCTATTCTAGAGGTGGCCCCATGCAGACAGACACAGGCAATTTGCCTAGTGGGTACCCAGAAGAATGTTGGGAGGTACAGCCTCAAATGACTTCACTTCCTAATCATTCTATGTGGAGCAATGTATTGAATGGATTCACAACACGTATTTATAGGGAAGAAACTACTCATGAATTTAACATAAATATAACAATGCATAAGAAAGACCACCAAAAAGTCAGCCACATTACCCTCAGGAGATCTCTTGGTGCACTTCCAACAGAAACCATTTCCAATAAGAACTTTTGTTCTTATACATATACAACCATCCTATAAAGCTAGAGGTTTCTCTTTCTCTTCTACTTTTTTTTACTAGCCCTCTGAAGCATAATCTCAAGTGCCAACAAAGAAAGTCCAAAGTCTGGATTCCTTTCAAAGATGTAAGAAATCATTTTAAAATACATTAGGTGGTTTCTGCCTACTTTAGTTTTTTTTAAACTCTTGAAACACTGCAGTCTACATTTTAAGTGATAAATTTAGAGGCGTCAGCAATGGTGAGTTTCCTGTATTTGAAGTCCTCACTACTCCATAAGGCACTTAGTCACTGGATCCCACAAGGTGGTCAAGATTGCATCTCCGGCAACTTCATAATGGTCACAGTGCCAGGTGCTGAGATGGGAGGAAAGAATACCCAAGTGGCACGAATGAGAATTTGAAGTCACAACTAGCTTTTGTCTTTTGTGCTATTTCCCAGAACTCTTAACTCGAAATTGTGACTCACCTTTCTATCATTGTGATAAAATACCTGAGGAAAAAAACTTCAAGGAGGAAAAGTTTATTTTGGCTCATGGTTTTAAATATTTCAGTCCATGGTCAGTTAAGTCTATTACTTTGGCTCTGTGACAAAGCAGAGAACATCATGGCAGGGAGCACATGGCAGAGGAGCTATGAGCTGGGGACCATGATCCTATGGGGGGACACTTCCCAATCGTAGCACATGGCTTGAGCTGGAATGTGCACTAACCCTGGGTCCTGGCTGCATACCAGCATCATCTTCAGAGCTTTCAAAACTTATAAGTGCCCAAAGCCCTACCCTAAGAGATCCTGATTTGTAACATTGTTCTGCCTATGGGGACCAAACATGAATAATTTTTAAAGTTCACAAGAGATACTAATGTGTAACCAGAGTTAAGGACCACTGAGTCAAATTTAAGTTTGCATCAGAATAGCCTTGAAGTCTTGCTAAAACATAGATCTCTGGACCCCCACATCAGTGCAAAAGTCAAAATGCAGCCTGGGACAAATTCCAGGTGATGCTGATACTTCTGGCTTGGGACATTTTGAGAATCACTCAGCTAGAGGAGTGCTTAGACATTTTCTGCCTATTGCAATTATTCCTTCCTCTGGGAGAAGGAGAGATGGCTCTTGGGAGAAGAGATTGAGCATACTCAGCAAAGCCACTTCCTTTCTTTCTTTTCAGATGTATGAGCCTGGAGAGAGGATGCCTTTTTATCCACTGTGAGAATAGCTTATCAGGGCAAGCTCTGTCTGCATGTGCAAGGGAAGAGTCTCCCTTTCTGTGCTTTGTTTTGGTTTGGGGATTCATTAAAATTAGTTTATAGGGACTATTAAACCACAAAGCTAAGGTCATCTTTTCCATCATGATTAGATCTTTTCAAACATATGATGTATATTTTTAAATTGGGATCTCTGTTCTTCTGTCTTCTGGGCTCTTTCTCGATATATTCTGAACTCAAGATAGAAAAGAAAAAAATGGGTGTTATGTATTAGCTTTCTGAAATCCCAACATAATTCTTCCCCTTTTCAAATAGTTTCTCTACTCAGCCCGCAGAAAGCAATATAAACAATTTCACTGGCTTAGTAAACAGGGCTGTAAAAAGCTGAAGTGAAAACATGACCTGTGCTGGATGGGATCAATTCTTTGAAAAGAGAAGACGACAAACAGATGTGACACATCTGCAATAAACAGACGCTCAAATGAGTACGTGAGCTTAATGTGCTCTACTCCACAAGTGTTCACTTATTTTGTTCTAATTTTCTAAGATTGTTATCATCAAAAATCCAAGACATGCATCCTGGACACTAACTGATAAAAGCACCAAATAAATCAAATATTTGTTGAATCATAATAATAGCAATAATAATAAGTGTCTTTTAAAACTTCTGCTGTGTGCTAGACACTGTCTTGATCACTTTCTACCTGGTATCATCCCACTAAAGAGCTATGCATAAGTACATACTACTTGATAAGGAAACTGAAGCATATCTGACCTAGATTAAAATGTTGAAAATAAGAAGCAAAGGTAGAATTCACACTCTGGTCTGTCAGAGTGGAAAGCTAATGTTCTTACCACTAAACTGTGTACATATACTTATAGAAAATCACAAGAACTAAGAAATATGCACAGAATTAAAATATTTTACACCAGTTCTCTAACTTCAAAAAGCATATTGTCTAGTTAAGGAGATAAAATTATATGTAAGAAAAATTGAACACAAGATTTAGTATTATTTTTTACTCCATTCTGAAAAATATTCCAAAAATACTGAAGTGACTAGTAGAAATCCAAATGCATAAAACCCCAAGTGATATAGTCCCTCATAAGGTATTCTGCTTCCAGAAAAAAAAAAAAAAAAAAAAGCTTTATTTAATTACACTTTCTGAGAGATTGAGATCCACTGAGCCAAGCAGTGTAGCCTTCTCTGGTTTCACGATGACTCACTCAGATGAGAGAAAACAATTTCTGTCTTCAAAAGTCTTTATTAATGTGACTAATCTCTTCTGTTCCCTCTGTAGGTATCATATCTTGTAAATTCAATCTAGTAAGTTCAGACTCACATTGCCCAAAAACAGGATGCTGTTCATTTTTTTCTGTGATTTTTTGCTGTAATTCTGTTTATTTCTCTCTGAATAAGGAGTATGTTGATTGATCACAATGAAAAAAATATTAGAGAAGCTGCCATCACATCCTGAGAGAAAGAAAACCTAGTACGGTATTCACACAGCACTGATATTCAAACAAAATTGAGGTACTGCTGAGAAAGGGAGTTGTATAGAATTGCTAGAATCAAATGTAACAGAGAAAACTGAACTGTGGGAGAATCATAAAGCGGAATCACCAATAAAGTACATCTTCTAATTCAGTAAACAGAAGCGGTAGAGCATAGCAAAAACAGAAATGAATTAAGGGGATCCAAGAGTGAATCCCATTTGGCCAAGAACCAACAGTGTGATCTTGGCAATTTATTTTACATCTCCACGGCCTTTGTTTCTTGGTAATATCCATGGGGGAGACCACAGACTTAAATGGGAAAATGTATCTTTGTTTTCTATAATCTTCAGCTAAAATTTATAGCACTTTCTCCAATTATGAATATGTGATAAACCACAGAATTATTAGCAGTACTTCTGATTTTGTTCCAATATAAATTACAGACATTTTCACATTGCAGTACAGTTTTTACAGTTATCTCAAAATATTATTTATAATCACCAGCTCTTCAAACTTAACAATAATCATTAAACTTGCAGCTGTTTCTTGTTACTTAATATATTAGCAAAGAAGCAGATACATTTCTGCATCGTAAGTCTTAAAAATGTTTTGATAAATGTTTGAACATGATCAGTTTCCTTTCTAGCCATATGTGGGTTAGCTAATGCTGTGTGTGTGTGCGTGTGTGTGTGTGTGCGTGTGTGTGTTTTGTCTCTCTGGAGTCACTTGAACACCAAGGAGAGAAAATGTGATCAGGCCAGAGGAAGGTGCATTAGAACCTTGGAGGACCCCTGCATTCCAGGCAGGATTGCCAAGAGCTGGAAGTTGCCACACTCCTGAGAGTACCTCTGGCCTATCCCAGGGGCCCTTAAGTAAGCTTCATCCTTCCAGATTGAGGAGTAGATGGATTGAACACGGCTGGAGTGCAGGGGGCCAGGGTAAGGGCCTTTCCCTGCAGGAATCACTAGGAGAAGTGGGGTAAGTCTGAGGAAAAGTTTTCCCCAACAAAGAGGGGACACCCACAATGAAAAATGCAAAGGTACTACTCACAGGCAGCCTGAGGCCTTTTTTGTTGTTGTTGCAAGAACAAGGAGAAAGAATTTCCTGGAAGGAGAATTTGTTCTCTTTTGCTGTGGGCATGACCTCAGCTTATGCTTCTTAAGATATGTTTCTAAAATGAGTGTCATTATGACATCCTGGATGGTCATTATGATACCCCAGAAAGTCACTATGACATCCCAGCAGGTCATTATGACACCACAGAAGGTAATTATGATACCATAGCAGGTCATTATGACACCACAGAAGGTCATTATGACATCATAGAATATCATTACGACACCACAGCAAGTCATATGACACCACAGAAGGTCATTATGATAACAGAGCAGTACATTATGACAACATAGCAGGTCATTATGACATCACAGCAAATTATTATTATATCATGTGAGATCATATGACACCATAGCTGGTCATCATGACACCACAGAAGGTCATTATGACATCATAACATATCATCATGACACTACAACAAATCATTATGATATCATGTGAGGTCATTATCATATCATAGAAGGTCATTATGACACTAGAGCAGTACTTTATGATAACATAGCAGGTTATTATGATGTCCCAGCAGGTAATTATGACACCATAGCAGATCATTATAACATCATGTGAAATCATTGTGACACCATAGAAGGTCATTATGACATCATAACTGATCATTATGATACCATAGTAAGTCATTATGACATCATGTGAGATCATTATGACACAACAGAATATCATTATGACATCATGGCAGGTCACTATGACACCACAGCATGTCAGGAGAGTTGCAAAAAGCCCTGTTTCAGCCTTGTCACAAATCTGGGTCAACCAAATATGACACTGAGTATTGTTGGATCTGGAATGCCCCCAAAGATTCCCATATGGAAGGTTTGGTCCCCAGTGCAGAAATGTTCAGAGATAGGGCTTTGGGGAAGTTATTGGATCGTGAGAACTCTAACATGATCCGTGGATTAACCCATTGAGACTCATTATTCTTGGGAGCTGATGGAAAATGTAGGTGGTGGGGCCTGCTTGGACAAAGTGGATCACTGGTGTTATGTTTTGGATATGAGATGATCCCCCAAAGCTCCTATGTTAATGCAGAAAGGTTCAGAGGTTAAATGATTAGATTATAAGAGCTACAACCTATCTATCCTAGTTTGAATGGACTAACTGAGTGGTAACTATAAGCAGGTGGGGTGTGGATATAAGAGGTACGTCACTGGGGACATGCCCCAGAAGAGTTCATCTGCCCTATGGCCACTTCCTGTTTCTCTATTTCCTGGCCACTATGAATGGAGTGGCACTCCTCTACAATACCCTTCCACCTTAAAGTTCTGCCTCACCACAATGAGGCCCAGAACAGTGGAATGGGCACACTGACTAACCCTCTGAAACCATGAGCCAAAATAAACAAACTTTTCCTCCTTTAAATTGTTCTTGTTGGATATTTTGGTCATAGTGACAAAACACTGACTAACACTATGGCATGCCCTGTAAGGGTATGTCTTTTCCCCAGCTTCTTTCTTGATCTTTCTCTCTGTTTCCTGGTTGCCATGAGCTAAGCAGTTCTCCTCCACCATGCCCTCCTGCCATATAGTTAATATTCTACCTTGCCATAGCCCAAAGCAATGAAGCAAATCAACCCAGGACTAAAATCTCTAAAACCATGGGCCAAAATAAATATTTATTCCTATAAATTGTTTTTCTTGAATATTTTTCACAGCAACAAAAAGCTAACAGTATCTTATGAATATTCTCTTCACACATCACTACTATTGAAAGAGATCTTCCTACTCACCATCCAATCATTTATTTAATCACCACTCTGGTTCAGAGCATAGATTAAAAAAAGAAAGAAAGAAAACTTTCAAACCACAGCTGTGAGAGAGGGAGGGAGGGAAGGAGAAAGGGAGAGTGAGAGAGAGAATGAGAAATAAGAAATACTGTAGAAGAGGAATCCTTGGGAACAAATAAATTGACAAATCTACCTATTCTGTGACTTTCCAGAACAGCACCTGCACTTAGAACTTAGGGAAAGGAGAAAATCATGGCCTTTCATGTTAATTAGATCTTCAGACTCATACATTTGAATTTAGAAGGGTGGTCACTAGATAATGCCATTAAGCAGGGAAGATGGTAGGTATTAGCATTTATGGACCATTTAAGTGTCAAGCTCCTAGATTAGTGCTTTGTTTGTAGCACCTAATCTGATAGTCCTAACAATTTGGCAAAGAGAGTAGTAAAGACTCAGAGAATTTATATTGTCAGAGCTCCATCCTGGGAGATCATATAGTCCAAACCCTCATTTTGCACATTAGAAAACTGAAGCCAAGAGAAGACAAGTAACAGAACAGGGACTAAGTCTTCTTCTGAGTTTCCTTTATCTAACTCCTAGCCAATGTACCATGCAGCCTTCCATGTATCAGATATGTGTATCAGAGACCCTAAGGAATTAAATTCTGTATTGAGAACATGTGTAGTGAATATAAACATCAGCCCATAAACTAATTTGGGAGTTATATTTCATGTTTTAAAATTCTTTCTTGATGTTCCAATTTTATTGGAATGAGAAAATATGAATGTCATTTTGCTTCCTCTCCCTCTTTTCTAGAAATTGTATCTAAGTTCCAGGGAACTATGACATTGGTAAATATCTGGTTCTAGATGCCATGTGTCCATTCCCAGCATCATATGAGATGTCTGTCCATCTTTTGGGGGTACTCCATCATCCATCCATACATTCATTTCACCATTGGCCACACATTTCTGCTCAGGTGTTCACATTCTGGTTGGTGGATCTCTTATATACAGATAGAGACATAGCATCTGATCCCATATTTCTGTGCCACCTGATATCATGGAACATTTTGTGACTTTATCTATGACACTGCATGCCCAGACTCTTTCTGCAGCCATTTCCTCTCCATCATCTCTCATGGCTCTCTCTAGGTGTAGGTCCTCTCTGCATTTAGATCCCAAAAGCTTTCTTAGGGTTTGTAGACAACCCAGAGTTATGCCTGTGAGACTGAAAAAAATACTTTTTCTCTCTAGAAGTTCCATTTTAATACTAGCCCACCCTACCCCCATCCAGTTGAGCTTGTCTAGTCCTGGAGCTTTTCTAGTTTTTCCTCTGCTTCCTGGAATCTTCTCTGATTCCTTCACAGTGTTGATGTTTAGAAATAACATTAAAGAAAGACCAGATTTTTTACCCTGTCATATCTCATAACTGAGGTAAAGAGTTCAGAATAGTCCCGAGGCTTGGATTCAGCAGAAGTAGGGAAGAGTCATAAAGGACATAAATGCCTACGTGTATTCATTCCTATTATGGTTTATCACCAAAAATGAAGTCAACAAAAAATGAGAAGGGAGTGTAAGAAATTCACGGAAAGGTAAGTTTTATAGTTAAAAGTAATATTTTTTTCTATATTGAAAACATGATATAAAGCAAGATTTTAAACAAGTATCCACAAGTTGCATTGAGTATCATATGAATGCTTTGGTACTTATTTATTAAATTTCCCTAACCTTTTTCTCAAATCAGTTGTGCTTTACCTGCATTCCTAGCCATTCTTGCTGACCTGAACTTTGGTGAGCCAAAGATATGCGTGAAGCAACTTGGTATTGATTTATCCATTCAAAAACTTCCTAAGGCATTGGAGATCCCTTCAGAACAAAGATCATCACTTATTTTAACACTTACTCAAATCAGTCTATAAGAGAGTTAAATTTTCAACAACTAGAAAATATTATGAACAAACTTATGATTCCTGAAGTTTGTTCATGAATCATTATAATTAATTTAAATGAATTTAAAAATCTCTATTTGTTGTTATGAAAACATAAATGACCTGGTAGTCTTGGAGATGTTTCATATCTGTTGATAAGCTTAGTAATGAAGATGTGCGTTGGGATTTTCTGATATTGATTTCTAGAATTTTGCAAAATAGTTTAAAATGTGCTATTCATTTTTGCCTGGAGGATAAAGCAGGTTTTCATAGGCAAATGGAGAGAACATGTGCTAGCTTCTCCAAAGGTCCATTGAGAGACCACACCAGTCCTGTACATTTGAAAGTAATAACAAATTTTCATCTAACTCCACATTTATCCTGACAAATCCTTTGGGTATATTTTTAAAGGTGAAACTTGCATCTCCATGACTTTTCCTTTCCAACAAGCATTTTTGTGGTGCTAATCATGATTTGAGGAGACTAATTACATAGTACCCAGAGAGCCTGGCATCACGTCCAAAGTTAAAGAGGCAGAGTTTGAAGCAAAAGTTTACTTCACACAATTCCTACTTCCTCTGACTACTGGATTTTTATTTATTACAGCAGATTTATCATGTGCTAGATAATTTCACATTCATGGCTTTTCTAGTGCTCAATTTATCAAGGAGAGTGGTGCCACATCCTCCTGTATTTTATCGCAAGTACCATCAGGGTAAGAGAGACAGGTTCTCTTTCTCCGGCAGTGACTTTGCCGCTAAATCATAATTCATAACGATGCGTCTTTCTTGGGTTCAATTTTTAATGTTCTTTCCCTTTTTGGAATGTTTACATAACGGGAAAAAAGAGGGCATTATATATGAGTCACATCCGTATCACTCATGTGTTCTCTACTGAGAGGATGAAGCCAGAGAGCTGGAAAATGCTCACTGATTTCAGCTACTCACTTTGGACATTTTTTGTTAAGTTGCATATTTTTTTATTCTCAAAGACAAGAAAAATGAGGAGAAATGTGAGGTGGCCTGAAATCATGACTTTCACTCTCCTTCTAAGTTTAAAAAGTGAGGTGGCTAGTGATATTGCACATTGACTATACCATGCACGATCAGATCAGGACCATATGGATTAGTGAAAGGCCCTTATCTTTCAGCAAATAAAGCTATTTTCTTTTTTATGCTATTATTCACACTGCAACTATAGTTACTAATAAAATCCATTTTCTTTTAGACAAAAGCAACAAATTCCTCACTTTCCCTTGAGAATAATGCTTGTTATTTCTTAATCCCTTGTCTTTTGCCCCTATGTCTTACAGAGGGATCACTTGTGCAGGAACAGCACACAATGCCATTAACTCCACATGGAACATTAACCGTGAAGATCTCCAGTTTCACTGCCATGGAAGTTAATGTACGTTCTCCAAAAAAAAGCCATTTTCAATAAGGGTAAATATTAGAGAGCAATGATCTTTTCATAAAAGTTCAAAATTTCTCCTTCGAATGACTTCCTAATTAAGTATCAGAAGTCAATGCACTAAGAGCCAAAAGTCATTGGAACAACACCCTTGTGTGACTTTCCACACAATATTTCGTCTCTCTGAGCCTCCGCTGTCTCATCTATAAAATTAAGGATAATTTCTGTTCTTGAATTTTGTGCTTTCTTGACTAATAAATTTTATTTGATTTTATTGGAAAGAACAACAAAATCACAATATCTGTTTGGATTTGATGGCTCTTTTCCCAATTAATATAAAATGTGACTATCAGAAGCCTATTCCAAAATTTTCATCAAATTCACTTGACCTCCCTCTGTCTCTACTTTGTATACAGCTGTAATACTCAGATATTTTCTCAAAACTTTAAAAGTTTAAATGAGATGGTAGTTTAATATTCTCAAGAGTTGTGAATAGGTTACTCCCTTGAACATTTGTGTAAGTGCAGTGACTTGCTAATAGTTTGGTAAAGCTTTCAGCATTGTATTAAAAAGTTAATAGCTGTTTATAAGCATCCTAGAGATCAGATATTATCTACTCACTCTTTAAGTTAAATTCGTATCTCACTCTAATGATTCCCTAAATTGCTCATTGAAAGTAATTGAAGTCCTGAGGTAAAAATGAACTCAATATTATCATCTTACGTAAGAAGAAATTACAATAATAAAGATTGAATGAGTAAGATCATCCAATAGGTCACAAGTTGAAAAGGAAAAAAAAAAAAAACAATGAATAAAATTAAGTTTTCAAAGTACTCTTTCAAAGGAAGAAGAAAAACCAGTTCTAAAACAATCCAATGTTTTCAGGGAGTTTAATGAGCAAATTTGATCAACTAAATGCAGAAATTAACTATTGTAAAATTACCCCAAAATATGTTTTGGATGGGGAAATGATTTATATACATAGTATATTCTCATAAAAGTTAGTTCTCATAAGTACAGCTATTACTGCAGAGCCCAAGGCTCTGTTTTCCTGCTGGAGAAATTTTTACCTTTGGCAAATAAACAATAAATATACATTTGTAAATACTTTTAGTTCTTGTTTCTTCTCTGTCCTGCTTTAAAAAGAAATTACTTATAGGAAGATATTCCCCTTCCTCGAAAACTCTTTAAATGAGCCATATTGAATTTCATGGTGAGGGGATATTGTTTTGGTTTGCTTTTATTAACACACTAGCCACTATTATGGTTTGGATCTGGAAAGTCCCCCAAAAGCTCATGTGTTGAAGGTCTGTTCCCCAGTCCCACAATATCCAAAGGTGAGGTTTTCAGGAAATGATTGGATCATGAAGGCTTTAACCTTGTCCATAGATTAATGGACATAGATTAATAGATTAATCCATTTAATAGATGAATAATTTGAATGGACTACAGGGAGGAGGTGGAAACTATAGGTAAGTAGGGCATGGTTGGAAGAAGTAGATCACTGGGGACCTAGACTGGGGACTGTATTTTTCCTTGACTCTCTCTCATTCCTGGCTGCCCTAAGCTAAGTAGCTTTCCTCTGCCTTGCCATTCTTTTTTTCCCCTCACAATTATAAAGTAATAGATAATTTATAATTTTTATTATTTTTCCCATAAATTTGCTTTATATACATTTTCTTTCACTGGGAATTATGAAATAGTGTGTTTCCAAATGAAAACCTCTGCCAGTTCTCAAATAGGGTTTCCAACACTATTCTTCAGGGATTTCTGCACATCCCCAAATTGTGAACTCAGAAATGGAGGTGAGTCCTTTGGTTTTATTCTTCTTTTTCTTTTTTTTTCTTACATGATAGCAGAATGCATCTTGATTTATTGTACACAAATGGAGCACAAATTTTCATTTCTCTGGTGGTACACAATGTAGAGTTACACCATATGTGTAGTCATACATGTACCTAGAGTAAAGATGTCCATCTCATTCCACCATCTTTCCTGCCCCCATGTCCCATCCCTTCCATTCCCTCCTCTTTGACCAAAGTTTCTCCATTCTTCCCGTGTCCCCTCCCCCATTGGGCATCAGCATCCACTAATCAGAGAAAACATTCAGCTTTTGGATTTTTAGGATTGGCTTACTTCATTTAGCCTGGTATTCTCCAACTCCATCCATTTACCTACAAATGCCATAATTTTATTCTCTTTTATTGCTGAGTAATATTCCATTGTGTATATATACCATGGTTTCTTTATCTATTCATCTATTGAAGGGCATCTAGGTTGGTTCCACAGTTTAGCTATTGTGAATTGAGCTGCTATAAACATTGAAGTGGCTGCATGACTGTAGCATGCTGTTTTTAAGTCCTTTGGGTATAGACCAAGGAGTGGGATAGCTGGGTCAAATGGTGGTTCCATTCCAAGTTTTCTAAGGAATCTCCATACTGTTTTCCAGATTGGTTGCACAATTTGCAGTCCCAGAAGCAATGTATGAGTGTGCTTTTTCCTCCACATCCTCACCAACACTTGTTTGTATTCTTGATAACTGCCATTCTGATTGGTATGAGATGAAATCTTAGAGTAGTTTTGATTTGCATTTCTCTAATTGCTAGAGATGTTGAACATTTTCTCATATGTCTGTTGATCGATTGTATATCTTCTTCTGAGAAGTGTCTGTTCAGCTCCTTAGCCCATTTATTGATTGGGTTGTTTGTTTTTTTGGTGTTAAGTTTTTTGAGTTCTTTATATATCCTAGAGATTAGTGTTCTATCTGATGTGCATATGGCAAAAATTTGCTCCCAAAATGTAGGTTCTCTGCTCACCTCATTGATTGTTTCTTTTGCTGAGAAGAAAGTTTTTAGTTTGAATCCATCCCATTTATTGATTCTTGATTTTATTTCTTGCAGTTTATAAGTCTTGTTAAAGAAGTAGGGGCCTAATCCAACATGATGAAGATTTGGGCCTGCTTTTTCCTCAATTAGACGCAGTGTCTCTGGTCTGATTCCTAGGTTCTTTTTTTTTTTTTTGGTACCGGGGATTGAACTAAGGGGCACTCGACCCCTGAGCCACATCCCCAGCCCTATTTTGTGTTTTATGTAGAGACAGAGTCTCACTGAGTTGCTTAGTGCCTCGCCATTGCTGAGGCTGGCTTTGAACTCAAGATTCTCCTGTCTCAGCCTCCCTAAGTGCTGGGATTACAAGCGTGAGCCACCGCGCCCGGCTTGATTCCTAGGTTCTTGATCCACTTTGAGTTAAGTTTTGCATGGCGAGAAATAGGAGTTTAGTTTCATTTACTGCATGTGGATTTCCAGTTTTCCCAGCACCATTTGTTGAAGAGGCTATCATTTTTTCCAATGTATGTTTTTGGCACCTTTGTCTAGTAAGAGATAACTGTATTTATGTAGGTTTGTCTTTGTGTCTTCTATTCTATACCATTGGTCTACATGTCTATTTTGATGTCAAAATATAGTTTGATGCCCAAAAAACCAAATGCCGAATGGTCTCTCTGATTAGTGGATGCTGATGAATAAGGGAGGTGGGAATGGGAAACATAAGAGAAATAGAGAAATACTGGACGCGACATGGGGGAGGCGGGGGGCAGGAAAGGGGAATGGGTATAGTAAAGATAGTTGATAAAAAATATATATAAATATATATATATATATACTGTTCTTTGAAAGTGCATATAAAGATGTTTAATATGAAGAATGTAATCTGCTTATAATTTTGTGCAAAGTT